>JAVYIG010002179.1:0-265547 GCA_035222895.1 Strongylocentrotus droebachiensis
CTATAACAATGAAACCTACACAGAATTTTTAGTTAAAGGTATGCTTGAAATATATGTGAAAATAAATATATAAAAATATTGTTAGTTTTTTTAAATACATTTACAAAAATAGCTTTTTCTACCAACTGACTGCTGTTGTGTGTGTGTTTTCGCGGGGCAGACTGTGTGCAAAGGCATTGTTATCACCCTATTAATACTTCCAGGCAAAATTTAGATAAACTCCCAAGAGATAAATACCACTTGCAATTCTCTTCAAGCGGTATGTTTAATTTTGTAATCACCTTGTGATATTAGGCCCTGTATTTTAGTTCAAATATTTTGGCGAATGTGAACGGGATAAACAGGAGCTGAATAGAAACATATGGGCTTCATATACACAACCACACCAGTGACACCAGAAACGGAAATGCTATTTACAATGATTACTGAAAACATTTCTAAACAATTATTTACTACAACATTTGTTGGTATTTGTGTTGCTTTAGATAGCTTTGTAAAGCCCCGAAAATCCTTAGAAATAAACTATTAAGGAAAGGTTATCAGGAACCAAAGTATAATGCAATAATGCAATGTTTCCTATGTTGTAGTAGACTAAGTATGGATATCCCGCCTCTTCTTTCATGCACACCTTTCCGCTACTATCGCGAGTTAAAAAAAGGTCCCAATGTACGCATAACAAAGCGAGGTATGAGTTGATTAAAAGAATGAAGTATAGCATACTATATCATCTCAATCTAACAGCACGATGTGAAGAGAAATTAATGGAGCAGATAAATTCAAAAAGAAATATGTACGGCGGCAGCCAAATTCAAGCAATCATTTATAAAACTAAGACAAAAAAGAATGTATAGCAAATACTGACTAAAGACTGGAGGGCCCAAGAGTTCAGGGTTTAGACTAATATAATCTTCTGGCTCGGTCGCTACGCTCCCTTCGCATAATCTCCTTCAAATAATACTAGTAAATATTGTAATAAATCTCGCATTTCGTCCCCCGGTCATGAAAGAAGTCGCCGCCCTATGCGTAGCCGCCCCTGGTTAAATGCGTCCATAATGAGTTATCGCATGGCACGAAGCAACCATTATACTGAATATTGATGTATACTTTCTATTTTATAAGTTTAAACCATGTAAAATGTATTATACAGTACGTCCAGAAAAAAACGAAACCGAGAATTATCGACGTTTAATCATAACTTAAACACAATTATAATTGATAAATGACACATATTTGGAAAGCTGAGATCCTCTTCTTTCATCTGATGTAACTCATATAATGCATATTTAACGCATGAGTGATTAAGATGAATTTGAAGAGACGAAACCAAAATGTCATTTGGCGGACGGTATCTGAATTTCAAAGAGAAAATCACTTTTCCAGAAAGTTGAGTTTCTGCCCTTTCATATGACACCTCAATCACGAAAAATAAGCTAGGAATAACCAAGTTCTGTATGTTTAAAGTATTGCTTGCATATCCATAATTTTATCAAACGAATTCATTTTCACTGGCTGCCTGCCTTAGCAACACACGGAATTAAAGAAAAGACTTAACTCCGTTTCGTTTGACAATCGGCCGTAGATGAAAGACTCCATGCATGGCTGATTGTCAACGAAACGAGTTAAGTCTTTTGACAATTCTGGTTTTTTGCTACGGCAGGCAGCCAGTGAAAACGAGTATCAAGTAATATGATAGAAAAGAATGTACTTAAAGGGATTTTGTAACATTGCTCAGATGAGATAAAATGTTGATAATGAAGTCACTTCAATGTTAGATGTACAATTAAAGATAATCTGAAAGTTTGAGTGAAAGCGGACCATTATTATCAAGAAAATTGGAAAAACTCAGCTGATTTGTAACCTTAATTCTGATTTCGGTGAATGTAAATCGTCACAAAGCAATGAATTGGCTCTTTATTATATTCCAGACATTTAAGTGTTGAAAAAGCCTCTTTAATGTCCTTATTTTCAAGGAAAAGTGATTGGGAAAACTCAAAAATTGGTTGGGAGAATTTACTATTAATCACTGTTAGAGGGTGTTGACCATTGACGCCTTCAAAGAAAACCATAAATATCTTTTGTGGTTTGAGAATGTTCTCAGGAAATTTTGCATGTTAGATACAGTAGGAGAAATTACAATAATTCAAATTCAAGAAATTCATTCAAAAATTACACAGTGTTTTCATCAACCTTCAACAATGTTACCGAGTCACTTTAAAACTGAACAGGTGCAAGGGAGTTTGATAACTTACATTACAATACTTCAGTGAAGTTGCCACTTTTATAGTTTTTTTTGTATCATGTTAAAATCTTCTTTGCTAGCTGCATTGTGTTAGTGCCATCTAACTTTGGTTTGTGAATGTGGCAAACTGCAAAGGAGTTTAATAAGTCTGGTTTGTGTCATTGTGCTCCCAACCCAGATTTTCGTGCGTCTCAGTGCTGAGAAACCACTTCTCAGATCAGCGCGGATCCAGGATTTCTTAGGGGGGGGGGCCCAACTTTTTTTTTTTTTGCTCCCGAAAATTTGAAAATCGCGCCGGCCGAAAAGTCGCTCAGTGGGGGGGTGGGGGGGGGGGGGGGGGGGGGGGGTAAGCGGACACTTTTTTTTTTTTTTTTGGAGTCCAAAAAAAAATCGCAACGACTCAGCCAGCCGAAAAGTCGCTCAGTGGGGGGGGGGGGGGGGGGGGGGGGGGTAGTGAGCACATTTTTTTTTTTTTGGTCCTCGGAAATTTTAAAATTTGCACCCCCCCCTTGAGCGCCAGGGGGGGGGGGGCCCAACCCCCCCAAAAAATGTAAAAATCGCGTGATTTTACATGATTTTTTTCTCAAGGGGGGGGGCCCGGGCCCCCCGGGGCCCCCCCCTGGATCCGCCACTGTCTCAGATTCACATGAAGTTACTGGGCAAACCAGCATCAACTTTAGAAGACATTTCACTTCTGGAAAGAGGGCTCGAACATTTGGAGACATGCATTATTTGCACCTGCTAGCGATGTTGCTTTGGTTGAATGCAAAAACATGTCAACCTGACAGATGAATCAATGTTTAGATGAGATGTATAGAATAACATTTAGTTGATATTTGCTATACGTACAGTTAGATCTTGTTTCAAGTTTAGAAATTACAAAATATGATCCGAACATGATAAAGTAGTTCTTATATGTGAAGGGCATGCAGAATAGACCAAATTTACTGAAGTTATATACTTTCTCTCTTTAATATCCCTTTTTGGTTAACAACTTTGTCATTGTAACCATCACGGACTTACGGATTTATTTTCTCATATAAAAACATATTATGAATGACTCAATATATTAATGTGCCCCATGTCAGTCTGGGGATTCGTACCTCGTAAATCATTTATTTCAAAACATACCTTCACCCAACCTATCGATGTGGCTGTGGGCGCTTGCATTTTAGTATAATACGATGGAAAGTGCTGCGCCTAATTAGGGTTATGAAAAGAATCTAGAGAAGAAAAAAAAGCAAAATGCATGTTTTTGAGTGACATAAGAATGTGTCTCGTAGAAAATCTTACAGATGAGCTCAAATGTAGTCTACACAAGCCTTCGTTAGGTTTTAGATTATGGACGTGTGTAATATAGCCCCATCCTCCCTTTGTGAAGTTGACTAGTAGTAGCCCCGCCTTTCCCCTAGCTTCAATCACGGTGCGCCCAATAAGGCATCTGAGATGTTTATTATTGCGCTGAGTGCTACTGGTTTAGTCTCCGTTTTGTCATCATTCTCCAATCATATAGGCCTTTATGAGAAATGTTGCAATCTGTAAACGTATAGGCCTACTATTATAGCCATGTAGAAGTTAAGCAAAAGGTAGTTTCTACCTAAAGGTAGCACCATGAACAGAACGTATTGCCTATCTATACTAAAACTCAAATAGCAGGTGTATGCATAGCTTACTGTTATACAAAACTTGTTTCAATACTACCCCCGTAAGTTGCTATATAAATTCGAATAAAAATAATGTTATCTAGAAAACTATGAATGAATGATAAAAACTTACCGATTTCAATTCCATGTTTAGATTTATTTGTGTAACTTCAAATAGAGAAAGTCGAGTTTGAGGAGAGTCTTCGCACCAATTCAGTTCAGAGATATACCTTATCCGTCGCGCGAACCCCTTTTTTAAATGTGCATGGTAAATCTCCGGGGTTGGGATATCAATATGGAAAAAATTGACGCCAAAAGTCTCTTTTGCTCCATCTGTGCGTGTCGCACCCCGAGCGGAGTTAATCATGAATTATTCATTTGTCTGCACGATCTAGTGCACAAATCTCGGTTGGAACGGGATGTGGACTAGCCCATTGTAGGCAACGGGTAAAACACTATGTTTAACTGTTAGCAATAAGCACCGAAATTTTAAAAAAGGATGCATATTAGCCCGAATTCACAAAGGAGATAACAAAGAGAGGTAACAATTAGGAGGGGGGGGGGGGTAATGAAAACCGATCTCAATCATGTTTTAATCATAATCCTTCAATGTATCCCTACCCCCCCCCCCCCCTTTAATGACGACACTGCCCCTCCCCTTCCCAACATATCCATTTAGGCTTTTTATCTGAATAATATCATATCGCTGGATGTTAAGCTTTCTCTCTCTCTCTCTCTTTTGTCTGTACCGTCTCCCTCTCTCTCTCTCTCTCTCTCTCTCTCTCTCTCTCTTTCTCTCTTATCCCATTTGCCCTTCTTATCTCTCCTTCTCTTATCTTTCTTACATGCTGAGTATGTTTTAATCTCTCTAGACTAGTCCCCAAAACTTCTACCTTCAATTGCAAAATACATCCATATCATACTTTATTTTTTAAACAATTATTGTTTGCAGATTATTTCTGCTTAAAGTGTGTAATATTGCACTAGTAATACTTGATTTTCTTTTCTCTTTCCTTTTATTTGCTCTTATTTTCTTGTACTTGATGTTTTGAATACTTTCATTTGTGAGAATTTCCACAGCTCGACTTATAGCCCCGACGGATTTATCTTCGAATAATTTTTGTGTATGCACAATTAACCTATTATCCGATTCGCACACAATAGTTACCACTTCCGGACACAGTGAAATTGTGCAAAGTATACTTTTATTGAAAGTGCGATAACATACATGTAATATGAAAGACAGAGGCAGTTTGAATAACATTTTCCTCAAAATTCCTACGGACCGTATCATTTTGTTTTCATCTGTTGACAGAGTATCCAGTTATGATTTCCCTGCAAGTTTGCCCTCAGGAAAGAGAGTTGGGTCAAACTTGACCCATGTTAGGTAAACAAAAAAAACATACGAACATGCATGTTTGTGGGGCTAGATTTTAACCCAATATTGCGTAATTTGTTCGAATTCTTTGTACGCTCATAATGTTCTCATTTAATTTAACAGAGGTAAAAACATATCCTAATCCTTTTTGGAGTGTGTAATATTAACGGCCCCATAAAGTTTTTCAGGATACAACATTTATTATTTTAAAGATCGGTATTGTCATTATCTTTACAACATAGAAATATTTAAAGGGTCAACGTTGAGTACCGGTACGCCAACCTCCCCCCCCCCTATCTCTCTTTATTTTGCCTTCTTTTTCATGCGTCTTTTCCCTTTTTTCTTCTCATGATGTTACATATTATACTCTATGACACACCCTAAAAGGTCATGTTAAATCAACATTTGAAATGGCCGAGAAAATGCTAGATTCAGGAGTTTCAAAATCCCCTATTTTAAAATAAAAAATGTACTCTTGTTAAAACGTTCGTAAAGGGTGACTCAAGCTTTTTTAGTGCATTCATTATACTGATTTTCTAAAATTGTAAATTCTTTCCCGGATTATTTTAATTTCGAAATTAAGTGACAGTCTAATCTTCTTTTGCTTTCAATTTACTCAATATCAAGAAACATTAAAGTGCTTGAAAGTTGGCTCAGAATAATTACCATTGATAATTGTATTGTATAATAATCTATAATCGAAATGATGAAACTGCGTTAAAAGTTATATTCAACCAATTAAATCTACAAAATTCAATCTGAAAATCCACAACGAGATGGCGTTAATTCTAGCAGGTGCATTCTCAATCATAACGAATTATCTACATGTGCTTCAATATAATATATACATGTACATCCATCTCTCTGGTACCGAACTTGAATGTAAATAATATAATTATTACAATATTAACTATAGCCATTACAAAATATATTACATTTCTGAATGTTCACATTCATCGAGAGAACTCGTTTAAAATAATCGTCATTTCTAGGATACTTCATAGAAAATATAGAACCTTTTCTTTTTACTAATAAACTAGGAACACGTGATTTTACAAGCAAGTATTTGAAAGTAACTTGTTTCCGATTAAAATCAGTTATTGCGAACATTTTTTACACTTAAGAAATATCGTACATGATATTCATGCTACATATGAGGCACAAAGAGGTGCTTTCTATATGACAAATCGTATGAATAAGAATTATTATAGATACTAAAATACATCAACAATTTGCAAAACTTATACGAAGGCGTGCGCACTGCAAGCCATCTGTATAAAAAATGTCCCGTGTAAACTGTAATGCTCACTCGTGATAACGATTCACAAAATTAGATTTTTACCACGCTTCATTTTCGGACGGCATTGGTTTCCCCCAAAATGTATTGCAATATCATATCTGATAAAAGTTGGTGTTGAATTAATTAGTATATACATAATGTGCAAACAATGTATAGCGGTATATCAAATGTAAATGGCTTTGTCAGAATTTCGGTAATCGTAGCATTTAAATATCACAATAAAACCATTTTTTAAATGGAGAAAACGATGACAGACACTACGTACCATACCGCAACATACATTGAAATAACTTTACAATATTGATTTTTGTTTGTATAAAATCTTTATCACATGGTGTGTAAATGATCATTTCTAGTTACAAATCACAAATTTAAAATCTAACATACAAATAGTATAATATTGATAAATCAAATACGTAAATTAGCGAAAGACTATTAGACATGCCTGAAAGTCATATCGCGAGAGATAATTTATATATAGAAAAAAGGACACAAAGTTTAAAATCTGAATAAATATCGACGTGCGATTTGATACCCTTACAATTACTTCTTGTGAGCTTTTCTGTCATCAAAATGGTGATATCATTCAATTGACCTTCATTTTTACACGACATTATAATTATTTCCCTTGAAATCCTTTAAAGTAAACTACAACAACAAAAAAACGAAATCACGAAAACATATTTAATGAAAGAGAAACTGACAATCGCGTCATTTGAATAGCTTACCAAATGCAAAGTATGTTGAACCTGAGAGAAAATTCAGAGTAAAAGACTCATTTTTGAAAGACATTGAATAGGCTAGTTTGCACACGGGCATAAATAAAGACTTTTTAAAGCAAAGCCATGTAAATTACATACGTTACTACTAACTAAAAAGCCAAAAACGTAATATTATTGCTTATTACACCAATATGAATAGGCGAAATAAAAAGAATATCGGTAACAACAACAAAGTATTATACAACTCTTATATTACCATGCTTATTCATCGAATTTCTTTTAATTTCCTGATGATTTTTCTCACATTCGATCTAGTTCCTTTCCCTTCCTGCCATTCTATTTTGCTTAATTGTGTCCATCTTAAACATTTTAGTTGTGATTTCTTCAATAAAATCTGAATTGGAGGTTGTGCCCCTTCCACCCCATTTAACAAAATGCGATTTCACAAAGCACATCTATTCTATTGCTCTGTCAGAGAAACCTCATGAGATTTTGATTTACATCATATTTTCTACTTGCTATTTAATAATCGACAAAATCGATGAAATTACATTCCAGAGAAGCATATACGCCTAGAAGATGTAAAAAGACATGGTTAATTTTGTGGAATCCACTCCAAATCCTAGAGGAATCCACTCTAAATTATAGAGGAAACCACTCCAAATCATAATGGAATCTGCTTCAAATCATAGTGGAATCCACTACAAATTAATGGTTTGAATCATACTCCTTGAGAGTAGATTCCACTCTGTGTGTCTCTATGTTGATGCCACTACCAACACGGCATAATCCGTATATGACTCCAAAAAGAGAAGATTCTATCTACGGTACATTTAAAAAGGACGAAATTTACATAATTTACATATTTATTTACAATGATATCAGATCTTTTATGCGACATCATTTGTTCCTTAAAATTGATAATTATCTACCTATTGATCAAAGATCTTATACGTATACTTTTGTTTAATAGTTTAAAAAATGAAATGATAGGCGTGATGGCTCATCTCAATGCGCTATTGCCCTTTGGTAAAGGCCCGGTCACACAGAGGGGACGCATGGGGGACGCACGGCCGGCGCATGGAAAATTTGCAATTTTGGCCAGTGCGTTGTCGTTCGCTAGGCGTGCGTCATCACTCGTTACTCGTTCGTCGAGCACGCTGGACCCACGCTATGCATTCGTCGTCCTTCGCTGTGTGCGTCGGGATTTTTTGAGCATGCTCAAAAGTGTGCGCGGAGCTCGACGCATGAATGTACACGCCAAAGGCACGCCAGACGTGCGTTGAGCGCGCTAGACCAGCGCCAGACATACGCGGAGCACACGCCCTGTAGACGCACAGCGCGCTAGCTACACGCTGTGTATTTTGTGTCAGCTCGCTAGCTTTTCCAAAATCATGACAAAAGTCAGGCACACGGCCTTTTCCGACTTCGAATGCGCGGGCCGTGCGTCGTAGAACGCGGTGCATGCGTGAACCATTCGTCCAGCGCGCTAGCAACACGCTGTGCATTCGTTATCATGCGCGCTCTGTTTACGGTCTGTATGCGCACTGTATGCGCCCTGTATGCGCTCAGCGCGCTAGCAACACGCTATGCATTTGGTGTCAGCTCGCTGTAGCTTCGACAAAAGTTGGGCGCACGACAACGCACTGGCCAAAATTGCAAATTTCCCATGCGCTGGCCGTGCGTTCCCCATGCGTCCTCTCTGTGTGACCGGGCCTTTAGGCATTAATCCTCATTACCTAGTCAATTTTCACTCAATATAACTTGAAAATATTTAATGATTCCGATGAAAACCTTTAGTTCGTCTTAATGATCATGCTATTTTAAACCCTCTTTTTCAAATATGGTTTAATGAATTAATAGACTAACTCAAAGGTTTAACAAACTTGTCCAAATGACGTAAATGTTTTGAGGACCGGTTCCACGAATTCTGTTTAATGAACTTCTCCCAACTTGGATTCTGTGGCATGAGAAATACCCGTCAACTCGGTTCGACCAATGCCAGAGGTCGAGGTTTTCATGGCCCACTTGGACGAGTCGCCTGTCTTGCGCTTGCGGCCGATGACCTTCTGGACCTGTCAGGTGTTTAATGGCGAAATCTATTATTTAATTTTGTTAGTGTTGTTTATTTAAAGAACATATCCGAACTGAAAAAGTAAATGGATTAATTATATATCAACGGAAAGCTTATAATCCAAAGCTTACGATAATACCAATTACATGCCATTTTAATGTCTGTCAGAAAGCTATCAGCTCTCTGAAAACTCAAAATCTAAAGTTTTGAAAAAGCGGAAGTTTTCAACCGAAAAAAATATTATGGACTTGATGGCATCATTTTATGTGGAGTACAAAAATTCACAATGACTTTGCATTAATTGAGCTCGGCTCATCGCCTCAGCTAGATAGGTAAACCGGTTGAGTCCACGTGTTATGTCGTCACTGTATCATCGGGGAATTTGACCCCTGTTGACCCGTAACGGATGCGGAAAATGAGGTATTAATATGCTTTTGTGCAATAATGAAAGGGTAAGTACTTTTTGTTCCTTTATATTTGTATTCTTCATTCATTCAGTTTCCCATTTATATCAAGTTCTATTTTCAACGGATATGATCTTTAAAGATAATGGGTGCGATCGCAAGTACTTTCGAAGTATCAGCTTAAGGTCACCTCAATGTTGGTCATCACCTTCTGAAATATGACACGATAACCACTACTTTTGAAATATCGACCTTAGGAATTTCGATAGAGTTGTGTTTCATATATTTAAATATGCAAACATAACAATGACGTATTACGATATCAAAACATCATTTCCTTGGGATATACAGTAGTGTTTTGAATTCTACATTTAGTTGATTTGTAAACAAAAAGCTGCTTTCCATTTAAATTTCTGCGATTGTCTCAAGTTGACAAAGCTTGAGTTGTCCCAATTTGACCAAAAAGTTAAAAGAAAAATCACGAGCTGTTTCAACTTTTTCTTTCATGGGTTAGAGACATTAGTTATAATGATTTGTTTGTACTGATCATGCAATTCTAATCTGTAATGGGATATTCTTAATTGCTGATTATGCTATAGAACACAGTCATATTCATATAACATACACCACCTGACAACATACCAAACAAGACTTTACTATTACGACGAATAGCAAGGAATCTGTCGGTTTAGGTCGCTTTGGAGAGGATTTGGAGTTGCAAATATTAATAAAATATGATAATCCGAACATAATTTATTATGGATATGTAATAGGATACCAAAGTTGCCCTCAAGTTGAATAATTAAAAGTTTAAATGCTCTGCCGTTTGTGATACCGTAATAAACTACCGTGTCAATTAATTTTGCTAACGTTTGTGATTGATAAACTCGTCATTTCCTTTCATGATTTCACACAACAAATTAATATAGATGTAACATTTAACAAATGTTTTTGTTAGAGATAATAAATTGTAATTATAGGAAACATAAAAAACGTGCCACTATAATGGCTTCCGCCAATTATTAAAAAATTATGAACACTTTGTCGTGAACCAATCAGCCCCCCCCCCCCCCACCATACACACACACATACACACAACACACATACAGGTAAAACGTGCCAAATGGGGATATTTATGTTAACCTATCTTCAACTATGAAATTGGGGATATTAGATTTGAAGTGGTTTTATAAAGATTCCTTTTTTTTTTTATAAACGCCAGATAAATAAATAAAACTACATGAAGAATAACACGAATTTAGCCTCCTGTTTTTATGTTGGAGTTTACTAGGCGCTGTTCATTTATCAGAATGTTAAAATCTCAGATGAAACACAAAGTGGCGCTCGAAAATGTGGTGTCTCACTACGAAAATGTGGAAGTCGTTAAACCCTTTCATGAAAAGGATAGTAGACTCCTCTCGGGTCATTTTCACCAAAATTAGCATATCAACTGGGGATATCCCCAGTTGCCAGGGTATCCCCACTTGGAAGTTATGTATACATATGATTATCCCCGTTTCACACGTCTTACAAACCCACACACACATACGCACACAAGCACAAACACCCGCGCGCGCACACGTAAACGAGTGAAATTTGAAGTCAATAGTAAAGACAATACGGGAATCACTGTGCACGCACCCATAAACCTGGCAATTATGTGTTATATTTATAGTTTGTTTAATATTTTTTTGCATAATTTGGGTAATGTGGGCCTAATTATAAATTGTTGAAGCCATCGGGGGTAGGGTCAGCACCATTTTTATTAGATGGAAACATGTGATTAAACAAGGCCATTGATCGGGGAGGGGCCTGCATGGAGACATCATTTTATTTTAATATCCCCTTTCCCTTCCATTTCTAACCTTTTTTCCATTTGTAGTTTTCTTTTTGCTATTCGATTGGAAGTGACCCCCCCCCCCCCACATACACACACACACACGCGCACACGCGCACACACACACACACAAACCTCGTAGCTAGCCACTGGTTTGAATCAAGTCTATATACATATCAAAACTGTCGATTCACTAATTAAAACTTGGTGATTTATGACGTTTCTCATCAATGTTTACGACGGAGCAAACGGAAACCAAAATCACTTGACAGGATGATAAAATAAGATAATCTGAACAAGCTTCTGGTAAAGATGTGACATGTAACTTTCTGAGCTCTCTCATTATATCTATCAAAAACATGAGGATTATCGAAGTAGAAATATACTATTGAGAAGGATTGCTCTTGTAAGGTCCTCATATCCGAAATACGACAAGAAATAGTTGAGAAAGTAATGAAGCTTCATAGTCCCGATGAAAGAGGGAGAAAGAGAGGTTTTTTGTTTTGTTTAAACGTATCTCACCTCTGGATGCATGACGCACTGAAACACGAAGAACACGGGTCCCTGATTACGAACGAAGATGATATACGATGGTTATTAAAGATAGAAGCAAGACGTTGATTACCTGATTACAGTACTAAAAACAACTTTTAACTGTTTGGATTAAAGGTTTGTACACAAAAGGCAATAGTCTTGATGTGAAAGGAGCATTATCGATGGGATGACATGAGAGCATGATCAAAACAAGGCAATTTTTTTTTTCAACTCTATTAAATATATAGCTATGTCGATACAAGAAATGTAATCCCATCAAAACGTCGGAGTTGATATGTTTTGTATAGGTTTGAATCTTCCTTCTAGATTTCTAGATCTTTCCAATTACCTATCGATTGGAACTTGCCCAGATTTTATTGCCATACCAAATCTTAATACATGTATGTTTAACTTTTGCCGGAGTATTATTCTTCTAGTTCTTGTTGTTGTTGCTGTAGTTGTTGTTGTTGTTGTTGTTACCTCTTGTACTTCTTGTTCTTCTTCTACTTCTTGTTATTATCATTATCATATAATTTTTGTTATCATAATCATTGTTATCATTGTTGACATCATAATTAGTATAACTATCTTTACTTTAACTGATATCATTATTGTTAATTTCATTATTATCATTATTATTAATACATATATTGTTATTCATTTCACCATAACTGTTATTAAATTATGTTGATATGCTGTAGTTTTGTAATGTTGTTGTCGTTTGTTGATGTGATGTTCTTGTAGTTGTTTGTCTTTTTGTTCGCTTGTTCTTACTTGCAGTGCGTTGAGTAGGATGAATAACCACTGCAAGAAAACATTTTTGAACGAAGCTTGTAGCAGAGCAAACATCCAAGTCATTCCCAGCATAGGCATCATGATCAACAAAGCACGAGCTGTAGCCCTGCAAATTAATAATGTAAATACTTTCATTATAGTGCTACGGATACCGTCCATCGGATAGGACGTTAAATGGAGGCATCGTGTAGAGGAGAGTTACCACCTGTGCACGCTAAAAACCCTCTGCACTATACAGGGAAGAGAGACCCGAGGATTAAAGTAGTTCAAGTCGCTTTTCACCTCCCAGACATAGTGACGTCAAAATACTTATTTCATCATATAATTTGCATAATAATTCATTGCTACAAGACTTTTTCAGTAAACGGTTGGTATTACGACTACTTTCCGGCAGCCAATCACAGCCCTTATTTTTTGCGCGCTTTGTTCCTTTAGCTTCCGTTTATAATCCAATTCCGGCTTTCTGTTCATTCTTGCAAATTGCTCTGGTGGATGCAAGAAGAAAATATTTAGTATGTCTGTATTTCTTGCTATTCTTCGAATTTTTAATACTAATCATATCTTTTATCGTTTGTTCACATCATTATTTCCTCATGTTTTTAATTACAGTTGCAAATTTGTTGATGTTGCTTTTTCTTCACCGCCACATCTAGCTGTCAAGGAAAATTGAGTATGCACCATATTTAACACGAGAGTCTCCAAGAGAACGCCATCCTGTACTTATCACAACATCGCTCTTTATAAATCTTTGTTATTTTATTTCTTTCTTCTACACACGGATTTATTGGATAACATGGTATAAAGTCTAACATTTACCAGAAACCAAACTCTCACTTATTAGGCAAATATGTCTTACAGGCATGCATAATACAAGCATCTCCGTTTCAATAAACACATTAACGTCAAGAAAGTACCGTTAAAGACTTAAAGCCGTCAATCATCGGTTTCTTACTTACAAGCAAATGCATACCTGCTCATCAGTCAGGTAAAGAAATCCTCAATATAAACAAATATTATTTAATCTTTCATAAAGAAGCATAATCTTGTATTTCTCGTGTTTAGTTAAGGTTCTTGACTTACTTGAGTCTGTCAGTTTCGCTCTTCTTTGTGTTCGCCTTGAGAGAAATAAAAGTCCGCATGATCAGAGACAGGAGGACGGTGTTAACCTGTAACCATGGCAACGAAATATACATAATGAAATATTAGTACCTTTTATAATAAGTATAATAAGTATCGGATAAAAGATTCATCGATCTGTTGACCAAATGCTCAATATATTTACATCCAACTGAGAGTGAACTATAGCACTGTGGTATATTGTGAGGGCTCTTGACTAACATAATTATGAGAGGTCCCGGTTTGATCCTTGCTCGGTGCATACACGTCATTCTTAGATATTTCGACAAGATGTTCGGCCCACATTTGTCCCTCAGTCTTGTCCAATATTTATTTTGGCCAGAAGGGGAATAAAATACACACCATGCTTCCCAATTCCGCAGCTGGTTTACTGGCAAAGTTATAATTATAATGTTTCCTATCTTTTCTTCCTTATCATTTTTTTAAATCTTGATCATTTCTTTAATGATCTTTGATATTTTCTTACGATGTATAATATCTAATGCGTATACTTGTTGAGGAGTCTTTTTTGATAAGCCAATTAGTGCTTTCCATGATCCCGCCACTATTATTCATATGTATTATATAATATAATAATATTTAATTTGTATATACCGCTTAATACAAATGTCTCTAAGCGCTTTACAAATATACTATTCGTTATTGATTTGTTAAAAATGTTTTTAAAGTAGAAATACATTATATTGAATTGAATTTGTATTCTCCTGGCTCGTCGAAGGTGATGTTATTTTCATAGGACACCTGTTACTAAAGGTTGATGATGAAGCCATTGTCTTTCCTTTGAAATGCAGGTGCCGTAAAACTAAACTGTTCTAAACTGGGGGATATGGAATGAACATGTTCTATATTTACTCGAGACACTAACCAAATACCCTGGGTCTCGACCACTGAATTAGTCCCAACGACCACCAAGCATTAACTAGAGTCTCTCATAACTCGGTTGGGTAGCTACTTACCGCTACGACAAGACACACCTCTGCAAGCCAAATCCACATGGTTCCGTATCGCACGTTCAACCAGCAGCTATTGAAAAGAAAGGTGATGCATTTCAAAATTGTTACAGATAAAGTTGACTACTAGTTGCGTTATTATTATTACATTGTGAAACAAACTGATTGGAGATAATTGGGAAATGTTGATTATGCAGTACATTCCAATTAAAGTAGATTTTTAGGTTAATTACAATCAAATACACTACATACAGAAATGTCAATATGGGACTACACACACACATGTGGCAGTCTTTGTTTTTGTTTTTTTCTTATCCATAATCTCGGTTTCTACTCATATATTATTTTTCATCATTTTGTATTATAATAATAACATATTTGAATTACATGTGTTTAATTTTAATTTGTAATATGTATGAGATGTTTTAACGGAATAAAACGACTTAAACAAAAAGCTAGTTTGTTTGTTTTATACCTTCTAGCAATTTCTCCTCATAGTTTCAATTTAAGGACATTGAATGACACATTTTTCAGAGGCACTTCTACTAGGTTCCCCTCCTATCGTGATATAAAAAGAATGAGAAGGCTCATAATTATTTTTTTTTCATCTATACCAAATATTTAAACTTTCTTTCAGTTGCAACTCTGTCCTAAAGATTTAGGAGTTTGCAAGTTTGCGTTTGATTGATGACTTGCAATCAATCCAGATGAATCGCAATTCTTTATTACGAGTTAAGGCTCAGGAATAAAGTTGGTTAGCTTTGAATACCAGTCGTTATTCTAGTAAATACTTACGCACATTCACCGCCATAGCCATCAATCACACTTCCCATCAATACGGCTATCATCACACATGGAATGCCTATTGGGGGAAAAGAAAAACATATGTCAAAAAACAAGAGTCCATATTATTCTCATTGATGAATCAATGCCCAAATGCATTTTTAATGATTGAACGAAAGTGGTCATACGTGTTCTCATGGGCCCTTTTCGTCATGAGCCAACCTTTTACTAGGACCCTTATAGTTATTAATGGCACGGTCACTATCATCACCATAACCTTTTTGAACAACACAATTAACCACCACTTTCATTTGTAAAACTACCAGTCCTCACCCCATACACAAAATACGATGACCCAACCCTTGACTCGGGCCTTGCTGGTAAGACCACCACCACCACCATCATCATCATCATCATCATTCCCAACACCACCACCGACACCACCACCATCACGCCTTTCAATGTTATTTCTATGAGCCCTTAACCCTTGTGAGTACGGGAGGCCTTGCATTACCGATTTCACCGCCGTCACCATCACCACCACCACCACCAACACCATTATATAACCTCTATCAAAAGTACCAAACACTTTACCATTTTACTGATATAACGATCAGCCCTTACCTCCAAACCCATCAAAAGCATTAATTACTACCATCGATGTTACTACAATCATATACTACCAACAAAACCAACACTATCACTATCACTGGTTATTCTTCCAATCCTTATGCTAGACGCAAGTCGAATCAGGTACCACTTGACTGGGCCTTGTTCGTACAAGATGCCTTACTGAGAGGCTATGTAGCACCACCACCACCACCACCCACTTTCATATTACTACCAATCCTTACCCCAAACGCAGAGTATGATCACCCAACCCTTGGCCGGGGCCTTGTGAGTCCGGGAGGCCTTGCGGTGAAGCAGTGTCCCTTCAAGGATCATTGAGATGCAGTACGCCGTCAACAAATAGTGCATGATACCAGCTATGGCCCGACAGATACTCTTTGGTGTTTGGTGGGTGTGTAATAGGTAGAGATAATTAAAACAAAAGTTAATAAGACGTGTTATTCTAAGAAGAAAAACAGATTATCAATAAACACCACTGTCCGGTATGGTCTATTGTCCCAGACATTATGGGTTAATGTTTCTGGGAAAGTTGTCCAGGATGGATATTGTATTGGAGATTGGGTACAAGTTTCGGGGAAAGTTAATGGTAAGCGAACATTATTATTGTTATTATCATTATTGCTTTTATTATGATTATAATTATAATTATTCCGATATTCATCCGGAAAGGGTTACTCATGCAGAGACCCTGTATGGTTTAGCTGTCTTGCATGAGTTAATGTTCATAAGGCAATGTTCTAAAAAAAAAATTCTCGACTCATTTCCGTAGACTCGGACGTGTCCTCAATAGGCCTACTTGGTCAATGACGACCTCTTATTTGTTTTAGACTACTCACCTTATGTTTGGTCTGGCCCATGAAGAGCATTACCAGTTGGGCCAAGGCCAGTGAGATGGCAAGGCAGATGTGAACTTTGACCTAGTCAGAGGTGTACAATCTACAGGTCAAATCAAATAAACCAATTTGAATATCAAAGAATAAACAATGAACTCCAAACTTCGGATTTTCTTCAAGTAGAGGCAAACAAGAATCTTAATCTGGTTGGAATTGCAGAATTGAACCCACATGTCAAGTCGAATAAAATCAGGTCAAAACAAACTATTAATAGTAAATCGTCAGTTTGGTATTATCTTTATGGTGAGGCAGTTGGAACATAAACTTGGTCAGAAATTTACAACCATCAAAGCAAATCTGCAATCAGGGCCCTGTATTAAAAAGATTTGCGTCTGATTCACATCAATCGCAACTAAAAACTAATCGCAACTGTGTACTTAAGAGATAGGATTTGAAAGTAAACAAATACAAATGTCTTCCCTAGGACGTTAGTGCTGCGACATTGATTCGAAACCAGTACAATGTGGTTCACAGTCCGGAGACTTATCCACTAGACTTCGAAACCTGTAATTAATGGATGAACTTACTTGAGATAGATGAAGATGATGACGGAGAGGAAGAGGGCGAAGATGGAGATGGAATTGAAGATTCGAGTCATTAAAGTCTGGATCTGAAGGTTGGCTACGTCAATCGCACAATCCTGTATTCGATTTTTTTTTTTTAAGAATAAAAAACGAAGAAAGGATTGAAGCCATACTGTACTAGAAGCACTACCGCGAAATCCAAACTTAAATTCAAACTCAAATTCAACTTTAAATGCAAACTGATGCTCTTAATTAAATTCAAATTCAAATTCTAGTTCTAAATGTAATTGATATTCAGATCCAATGTAGGGCTTATGTTCCAGGCTTGAAATCAAGAATTCAGTTCGTGTAACACTATAATTGATTACCTATATTTCACTGTCGAGTGATAGGTCTACATATCTTGAAAGAAAAATGACTATACCTCAAACTGTAGAAGCACTGCGAAACTGGTGGTATGGTTACACGCGCAAGTGACAACACTAGCGTTGGAGGTTTGAACGTAGCAGCCAAAACGAGACCATCTAGAGAAATGTTAGTTTTGTAGAGAAAAAAAAGAACGTGCCAAGAATGTATGTTGTTTTCTTGCCATCTTAGACCAATTCTACTAAGTTAGTGAAATCCTACCCTGCATGGGGATCACGTTTAACATAGTTTACCATTTTGTTAAAGCAACTTTTGCTTCCAAGCATTATTGATAATTCATGATCAATCTTCGTTAGCCTGGTCTGTATTACCTCTCGTAGAATGATACGTGCAATGGGAAAATATTTTGTTGATTCATGACAATGTCTGATACACAACAGTCGTCCGGGCTTGAATTGTTTAAAAAAAGTGAAAATCAAATCGAATCTAATTCCTGAAAACGTAAATAAATCATTTTTGATGAAAGTTTTTAATTTAAACTGTTCAAAATATCTTTTACATCACTGAATTCTATGATTTATTACTTCGATTTGATACGAGTTTTTAAATGGTAAATACACGATATCAGGTAAAATTCTTAAAAATAAGGAAATCTAAACTTCAAATGCATTTTAAAAGCTTTAGTGTTAAATCAACACTTAACAGGAATGAAGAGTGAAACGATTTTCGAAATAGTCGATTTACTATGACAACGTGCTGAATTCAACAATATAATGTAATCACAGTAACATCAAAGTGACAAACGTGGATTAACGTCTTGCAAAAGGATGTTAGTGTGGGACTGAGATTCAAACCCTCAACCCTTGGATTGAGTGTCAAGTAAATGAACCACTATACCACGACACCTCCACAGACAGATTAGACTGTTGTTTAAATAAAATTGCGAAATCTTACTTGGACACGTCTTCATCATAATACCGGCAAATTCTCTCCTTGAATCCTCCCTAGAAATGAAATAAAAGATGGAACTTGCACATAGTTGCTGGTTTAGTCCATAAGGGTTTGTTTTCTGGCCTGTTTTTTCAATTGCCAGGAAACCTGTTTCATAAATCTAATCATCAATATAAAGTGCCGAAATAGGCCATTTTCGTAATGCAATATGTACATTGATATACATTTATTCCTAAGAGGTGAATGAAATAATTCGTATCGAGGCGCTTCACACAGGCATATGAATGAATTTAGTTACATTGCGAAAATAGCATATTCCTGAAAAAGAAATGCTCTCACCCTATGAAATTCATTGAATTTAGTAGCTTTTAACATTCACTAGAACTTGCTATCGATAGCAAATACAATTTGTTTGTATAAAGTCCTGAATGTTGTTCAAATACTATCAATCCAATTTCAAGATTTCCCAGAACTTTGCATAACCTTTAATGAAACAGGGTACACATGTGATCCTGAGTCTTGTCTTTTGATGGTGATGTATATTCAAATTTCCAAGATAACTCCCATTGATATGTACATGCATTTATATAGCAACAGATTATCAACCGTTTGATCTAGTAAGTATGATTTGCTGTTAGGTGTTTTGTTTAAAGTCTACTGAATTGAAGGCTATATAAGTGAGCAAGAATTCCAGGCCGAAAAATATACCGAAGAAGAAGAAGAATGGAGAGAAAAGTGAAAGTGTTGGTATGACATTCACCCACACTGTCTCAAATTACTTGTAATATAATGTCAATTTTATTTTGTATAAACATATTAACATATTTCGAAATTATATTCCCCTAACGATGATAAATGAACTAAAACAATTAACGTCAAAATAAATACAGACTAGACGAAATAACACATATCTCTCACCGGTTCGCTGGACGCGAATGTCATGAGTATTTCTTCATCTTTACCGAGAACGATCTGCACTCCATGCTCGTCGACAAGGACGATGTCGAGGACAATGGAATTGATGACGAGCTTCGTATCGGTATGATCACCAACGCCTTCAACAACGTTGTCATTCCCCTCAGCACTTTCACCCGGATCGTAGATAGTGGTGAGGGCGGTCACTGTAACATCAATGACACAGTATGGTATATGTATGTACAAATAATAATTTGCAACATTTATGAAGCGTTTAATACCATGTTTCTAAGCGCATACAATAACAAGATAACAGGAATGAAACTAGAGAGAGAGGGAGAGAGAGAGGGGAAAGAAGGGAAAGAGTTAAAGAGAAGGATAACAAATTTAGCAGTGTAACTCGCTGATAAGTTGTAGATAGTGTAGCGATGGCTGTCACCGTATCATAAATTTATCATCAAATTTCAAATTTAAATTCAACAAAATTTAGTTCTAGTGTCAAATATACAATTCGCACAAATAAACGACTGCCAATGTCAAAATTACAATTCATATAAGTTACAACTGATCTTCTCCCCAGTTTCTTATCATCTTTTTTCTTTGAATAATTAACTTTTCTCTCTTGTTCTAGCAAAAACTGGAACCGCAAATTTTACCTATGTGAACAATAATTACAGTAGACCTGATATAGGTCCTAAGATTTTTCTTTACAAATACTGTAATCTGAATCATGTAATTTTGAAAATGTACTTATGTTTTAAAATCGATTTGTAATTATGTCAATGTGTAAACTGATCTATATTTTTTAATATAATGGCCGGGAAACTCTTTCTGCAATTTATGTATGAGGGGAAAGAATACAAAAGTATGAACAACAACACCAGACATTCTTACCTCCGACTGCAAAGGGTTTAGCAAAGGCAACGCTCACTGTCTTGTCGCCTGTCACGGACTTGATCTCAAAGTCGACGGCTTCATCAGCCTCAAAAGTTTTATTTGTGCCTAAAAACGATATAAAGACGATGATGATGATGGTAATGAGGATAATGATGTTGATAACAATAGTAATTGTAGTAGTAATAATAGCACAAACAATAATAATAATAATAATAATGATAATGGCAATAATAATATTTATAAAAATATCGATTATCTATAAATGGTATGATTAACAAATTCGCACGCTAAGCGCCTCCCGCTGATCTAGTTCTCGGAGTGATCAGTGGCCTAACCTACCTAGGTTTTTCTTTTTCGCCGGGTGCTAAAAATATGACGCCATGTGACGCTGTTAAAGCGTGGGTTCAATCTTAACCTCCCTTATGAATTGCAAAATGATCACGCATGGGTTAACTTATGTTCTCAACCGGTTTAAACCATGGATTATCAATGACGGATTACGTAATCCGAACAGGAGTCTATCAACTAAACAAAATGATATTTGAAATACCCTTGAGTTGATTTTGCTAAGGTATTTGCGATCACATTACGTGTGCAGTCTTATTTTTTCATAGCACCTTCTCCCCACCTTCTTTCTTTTTTCTTTGAATAATTACATTTTCTCTCTTGATCTAAGAAAAACATGAAGTGCAATTGTTACTTATGTGAACAATAATTACAGTAGACTTGATTTAAATATTACCAATTTTCTTTACAAATACTGTATTCTGAATCATGGCATTATGAAAATGTTTGAAAATTGATTTGTAATTTTGAATGTTATCGGAATTCTTTCTGCAATATGTTTATATTTACAGCAGACTTGATTTAGATGTTAAGATATTTCTTTACAAATATTGTAATCTGAATCATGTAATCATGAAAGTGTACCTATGTTTGAAAACTGATTTTTAATTTGGTCTATGTGTAAACTGATATGTAATTTTGAATATAATGGGAAACTCCTTCTGCAAATTGTTTATGAGGGGAAAGAATAAAAAGTGATTCAAAACAAATTCTTACCTCCGACTGTGAAGGATTTAGCGGCCTCAAATTTTATATTTGTGCCTAAAGAATGATATAAAGATGACGATGTGGTAATGAGGAAAGATATGATAACAATAGAAGTAGTACTAGTAATACTATTAATAACAATAATAATGCTAGAACTGCAATCGTTAACAGAACGTTTTGCCTGTGTTGATGCCCGTGTTCCTACGTGTGAAACAAGACTTTTCTTGGACTATCCAGAGCAATTTGTAGGAAGTCTGTAGCATAACGGATGGTGGAGATATGAAGGAAGAAAGAAAGACCTTAAAACGGACCAGAAACGAAGAAAATGGCGCCTGGACGGTCACATAATATGAAATCACTCATATTATGAGTGATTTCAGAAAACGGAGAGTCAGGTGACCTAAATTGGATGATGGGAAATACGCTACAAAATTCGACAGGCATCGGGCTCGAGAAAAGGACCGATAGAAATAACAAGCACTGCGTGCAAAACGAATGGGATTTTTGGCATAAAATAAAATGCCAACAAGAACAAGGCATTGGTATCGGAAGGAAGATTTTCCTTTTCACCCTAATATCAGTAAAAATTTAAAGTTCTTAACTTAAAAAATCTTCTTGACCAAATTCATGTTTTTGTCTGATTCCAAGAAAACATCCAATATCTACCTTCGTGTACGACGCTTAGAGTAAATGAACAGTCTGTACTAGTCAGTCCATTATTATCAGTCACAATGTAGATAACCGTGATTGGATTGTCAACAGAGACTTTAACCCCAGGCTGATGGTCAGAGACAATGGATTGAATCCCCGCTGCATCAGTAGCTGTTGGTGGTGTCCATGTGAAGGAATTGGTAGTAGTGCCAACAGGAGCTGTGAATGTCTGGTCTGAGGGGCATGTACTGACAACTGGAAGGGTTGTATCCTCTAAAATACCAAGATCATGCAAGAATTTTTTTTATTTCATTGTGAAGATTTTGCTTTTCACCCTAACATCAGTTTTTTTTTAAATATAAAGTTCCATTTCGAATCAAGTTCTTAATTCTGAAATCTTCTTGACCAAAATCATGTTCCTTTTCTTATTCAAAGAAACAGTCAATACCTACCTTCTTGTACGACGCTTAGAGTAAAATAACAGTCTGTGTTAGTCAGTCCATTATTATCAGTCACAGTGTAGGTAACTGTGATTGGATTTCCAATAGAGACTTCAGCTCCAGGCTCATGGTCAGATACAATGGATTGAATCCCAGCTGCATCAGTAGCTGTTGGTGGTGTCCATGTGAAGGAATTGGTAGTAGTGCCAACAGGAGCTATGAATGTCTGGCCTGAGGGACATGCACTGACCAATGGAAGGGTTGTATCCTCTGAAATACCAAGATCATGCAAGAAAACCATTTATATCAGTGTAAAGTTTTGCTCTTCACCCTAACATCAGTAAAAATATAAAGTTCCATTTTGAATCAAGTTCTTAATTCTGAAATCTTCTTGACCAAAGTCATGTTCTTTTTTTTATTCAAAGAAACAGTCATTCCCTACCTTCTTGTACGACGCTTAAAGTAAAAGAACAGTCTGTGTTAGTCAGTCCATTGTTATCAGTCACAGTGTAGGTAACCGTGATTGGATTCTCAATAGAGACTTCAGCTCCAGGCTCATGGTCAGATACAATGGATTGAATCCCAGCTGCATCAGTAGCTGTTGGTGGTGTCCATGTGAAGGAATTGGTAGTAGTGCCAACATGAGCTATGGATGCCTGGTCTGAGGGACATGCGCTGACAACTGGAAGGGTTGTATCTTCTGAAATACCAAGATCATGCAAGAAAACCATTTATATCAGTGTAAAGTTTTGCTCTTCACCCTAACATCAGTAAAAATATAAAGTTCCATTTTGAATCAATTTCTTAATTCTGAAATCTTCTTGACCAAATTCATGTTTTTGTCTGATTCCAAGAAAACATCCAATATCTACCTTCGTGTACGACGCTTAGAGTAAATGAACAGTCTGTACTAGTCAGTCCATTATTATCAGTCACAATGTAGATAACCGTGATTGGATTGTCAACAGAGACTTTAACCCCAGGCTGATGGTCAGAGACAATGGATTGAATCCCCGCTGCATCAGTAGCTGTTGGTGGTGTCCATGTGAAGGAATTGGAAGTAGTGCCAACAGGAGTTGTGAATGTTTGGTCTGAGGGACATGCACTGACAACTGGAAGGGTTGTATCCTCTGAAATATCAAGACCATGCAAGAAAAACATTTATATCAGTGTGAAGTTTTTGCTTTTCACCCTAACATCAGTAAAATATCAAGTTCCATTTCGAATCAAGTTCTTAATTCTGAAATCTTCTTGACCAAATTCATGTTCTTTTTCTTATTCAAAGAAACAGTCAATACCTACCTTCTTGTACGACGCTTAGAGTAAAAGAACAGTCTGTGTTAGTCAGTCCATTATTATCAGTCACAGTGTAGGTAACTGTGATTGGATTTCCAATAGAGACTTCAACTCCAGGCTGATGGTCAGAGACAGTGCATCGAATCCCAGCTGCATTTGCTGGTGGTGTCCATGTGAAGGAATTGACAGTAGTTCCAACAGAAGCTGTGAATGTTTGGTCTTGGGGACAGGAGTGAACTTCTGGTGGGATGGCTTCGACTAGAAGATCAAAGAACACAATTTCGGAGCTTTTTGATTTGCTATCTATAGCTAACACCTGTTTTTTGACGTTCGATTTATCTCGAAAAGTATAAATCGGGTTTAATTCAAAGTCTTTTAAGATATCATACCAATTTAAGCTCGTAAATACATTTACTTTCTGAAACGTATATAAATACCAATGTCATGACTTATTCAACTTCAGTAAAACTATTAATTGTTTTTCTAAAGTATATATATCATCTCGGTAGCACAGGCTATGATTCATCGCTTTATTATTCACACTGTTTGGGACTACTGCCAGAGTGTATAATTCCCCGTCTAATAATCTATCGAGATAAGTAAATATTTATATTGTTTATATCTGTTCGTTCACTTTTGTACTATTACATAATATTTTTATCTATCATTAATATTATAGGAAAGAACGGAGTATTTGCTTTTATTTTATTCCCTTCAAGTAAGGGCTTCTCAATGAAATTATTATAATATAATCATTTATAATTAACAAATGACACATATTTGGAATGCTTAGATCCTCCTCTTTCATTTGATGCAACTCATATGATGCATATTTCACGCATGAGTGATGAAAGAATGACAAAGTTCTCTTTGTTTAAAGGTAATACCAATTTTTGGTATGGGGTCTTGAATTTGGTTTAAATGAACATTTTGGAAGCATATGCGATCATACTATATTCAGTGATCGTTGTCACGGTTGAAATCGAGTCTAAAGTTATGAAATTATAAATAATAAACTTTTTATGTTGTACAGCTCCTTCTCAAGGTCAAGATATTAATTAAGCTTTAAAACAATGTTTTGTTCACTAAAATCGACCAATAAGCTATTCTTGTTTGGAAATTACAACTAGGCCTACATATTCTGTGAATCGCATGGTCGTAGCTACCATTGTACGGCCGTAGGCGCTATTTGAAATTTATCAAAATTTACCGGGAGCACCCGGTAAATTTTTATATTCAATTTTTCTCAAAAGCAGAAGTATTTTTAGGAGCTAAATTTTCTAGTGCTTATAATACATCCACAGGGGCATCCAAATATATCAAAATTGTAAAGAATTGACAAAAGACTTTACTTCGTTTCGTTGACAATCAGCCATGCATGAAGTCTTTCGTCTACGGCTGTTTGTCAACAAAACGGATTTAAGTCTTTTGTTAATTTCTCTTGTTGATACGGCAGGCAGTCAGTGAAAACGAATTCGTTTAATCAAATCATGGAAATGCAAGCACTACTTTAACCAAACAGAACTTTGTTATTCCTAGCTCATTTTTCCTGATTGAGGTGTCATTAAAAGGGCAGAAACTCAACTTTCTAGAAATGAGATTTTCTCTTTGAAATTCAGATATCGTCCTCCAAATGACTTTTTGTTTTCCTCTCTTCAAATTGATTTTAATCACTCATGCGTGAAATTTTATATTATATGAGTTGCATCAAATGAAAGAAGAGGACCTAAGCTTTACAAATATGTGTCATTTGTCAATTATAATTGTGATTAAGTTATGATAAACATCGATAATTCTCGGTTTCGTTTTTACTGGGACGCACTGTAACACACACCATCATTTTGGGCAAAAACTTTAAGCTGACGTATTCAGATTTTTACTCAACTTGGCGCACAGTTGTCACGTATATGGATACATATGTCTGCCTCGTTTCATTGACGTAGGTATAAAGATCGTCATTTTAGAGTAAGTTTAAGTTATTTATCAATTTTCTTGAAAAATGCATATTTAAAGGGCAATTTTCTCAAAATCGGTCGGCGTTAAGGTATATATTCTATTATTAGGATGGAAAGGGCATATCTTCAAGTATCTGTATACAAGAAGGTATGGGTTTGGTTAGAAAGGATGGAGCTAAGGCCATAGAAAGAAACCCAATTTCAGAACTTAAGAGGGCGCTATTTACTTTTTTGGCGAAGCTATTGGAGCATGAAATTTTGCAATTATGAGATTAAGATACTGTAAGAAATTGAATCAAAACGAGATTGGTATGAGAAAGTTAGGGCAATTTTTGATTTTTAGGATTCCATTCTTCAAGGATTAATTTTTTTGACGGAGTCGGTTTCGGAATTAATTTTAATTTCGAATACGAAGATGGCGTTTTGTAGGTTAGGACAGGTCAGGCGTGTACGCAGGATTTTTTCGAAGGGGGGGGGGGGGGGTTAAAATTAGAAAATCGCGCCGAAAATTTCGCAACGACTCAGCCAACCGCTGAATAGGCGGGTGGGGGGAGGGGGAGGGGGGGGGGGGGGTAAGAGCACATTAGCACCCATTAACACTTTTTTTCTATTAAAAACAAAATTGAGGGGGGTTTCGACCCCCAAACCCTCCCCCCCCCCCCCTCCCTCCTGCGTACGCGCCTGGGACAGGTTATACGTCGCAGATGAAAGAACATCCCTCAGACTATTTAGAGGAATTCGTTAGAAGTCTACGATATGGTGGAGATATAGTTAGGAAGAAAGAAAGGCCTCAAAACGGAGCGGAAACGGAAAAATGGAGCCTGGACGGACACGCATGAGTGATTTCGAAAACGAAGACGTAGTGACCTATATTGCATATCAGACATTTTGCCTACACAATTTGAAAGGAATCGGGCAAGAGGAAATTACATAAATAGGAATAACAAGCACCTCGTGCAAAACGAAAGGGATTTCCGGGTAAGAAAAAGGCCGAAGAAGAAAAATATTTATAGGGAAGAATGTGAACGAAAACAAGGCAATGACGAAGATCATCATTGAAAAGAAGAAGAAGAACATTTAAGGGAAGAATGCGAACAAAAACAAAGCAATGACGAAGATCGTCATTGCAATAATTTGCCAATGCCATACACTACATTACTCCCAACACAATATGTGAACGAAAACAAGGCAATGACGAAGATCATCACTGCAAAGAAGAAAAAGAACATTTAAGGGAAGAATGCGAACAAAAACAAAGCAATGACGAAGATCGTCATTGCAACAATTTGCCAATGCCATACACTACATAACTCCATACACAATAAGCAGTAGGGCGAAACTGAATTGTCTATTGCGCCACAAAATTGCCACTCAGGTAAACGTGCAAAGTGACACAGGTAGCTTATTGATAAAGACGCAAACTTTTAACGTAGGGGAACGAAAGATTAATTTTAGCACATGATGCTTAATTTGCCTGACGTAGGCTGCGTCACTGACTGACGCGGCTTTTGATGCTTCATAATTATGTGTGACTGATTATCGCATGAAAGTGGTATGATTTATTTTAAAAAAACTTTGGCTAGGCTAAGTATAACATTTAAGCTATCTAAATTATATTGTGAATATCAATTTTTCTTCTTCAATGAGAAAAGCAAATTAAAGGTATTTTATAGTTTTGGACCCCTGTGAAAAACAATATTCGTGCTTATCAGGTTGTTCCACCCAACAAGCGGCAACAAAAATAAAATAATAATTAAACACGATTTATTTGAAAGGTTTTCTCAGAAACTTACCGGTGACGCGAGCTGTTCCATAGAGCTCCATACGGAGGCTGATCGCCCCATTCCAGGTGAGAGGTAGCAGGCGGATAAAGCGACAAACTTGAGGCACGGGCAACGTGTTGTTTACCACAGTAACTTTGTCAATATTGCCATTGAAGACATTTAACGGGGTAAAAAGTATTATGTGTGGACCATACGCGTATTCAGGGGCACAAGGGGGTCTACTCCCCCCCCCCCCCTGTTTGTCCACTTAAACATAGGTTAACCACTAAACGTGTGGCTTACTTCGTTCCAACGGATCTTAATCGCTTCGTTGGGTAACACAAACTGTCGTAAATACTCAAGTCGTAATCTCCAAAAGTTCTGGGATAACGCCTGTGAAATACACTCCCCTTATCACCAACGTGTCGGGTCCAGTTTACCGGACACTTTCTGAAAAATGTACGGCAAATCTATGAAACTCATGTCTCGACCCAACACGAGTCGAATAATCTCGTAAAGAGTTTTAAAAAAAAAAACGCTAGTGATTGACACTCATTATCACGTCATTATCCGATTGTATGAGCATGATTTCAAAATTGTACATGTAAAAGATTAGCCTTATACCAAGGACCATCTTTGAGTAAATGTTATCATTAGCATTCAGGTTACCCGACCTTTCTCGTGAATAAAGGGCACGTTTTCACAAATGAGGGTCGTGTAACCCAACAGTCCGACCTGAGGAGAATATCCAATTGAACGAAGTAAGCCAAAACTTACTGGTCAAAACCTCACCCCTTCCCCGATGTTTATACAGGGTGTGTGGCTTGTGGTGCGTGTTTGTGGGAGTGGTGCGTGTATGTGTGTGTGTGTGTATAACTGTGTGACTCTTATGGATGTGATCCCCCATACCCTTATTCATGCCCCCCCCCCCCTCCTTACATTAAATGAATATGGCAACGCCAGTGTTTTCGCAAATGGTGCATATTGCTCCGTTTTGTCTCATTTGACAACGCCCCATATCGTCAGAGTCAGCAGCTTAACATGTTAGCCTATGGACGTTTACCAAAAAAAAATCGTTACAAATTAGTATTTTGTTTAAAAGAAAAGCATATCCACCCCGACGTACGTTATCACTGGCTCTTTCATTGGAACCCTCATGTCTCATTGACTTTTGAAAGTTCACCCACCGTAATTTGATCAAAATAGGTTGCAAGCTCGTCATTGCCTATAATACACATGTGAAACAAGTCGAACTTTGGTCTCAGTTTGCCAAGCGATTGTAAGATTATAGGTCAAGCACACGAAGGATAAGAAGCATGAATTACCAATGATCACTTCTGCTTGGTTCATTATGTCCATTTCATCCAACCCGCACCGTAATTTTACCATTTAGTAAAAGCAAACATTTTGCCGAGGTAAGCAAAAACATGAATATTCATGAACGTTCAGACAATACAGCCTTTTAGTACGTAACGTATATTGAATGGGAATGGGCGATGATCCGTCCAGGATGTATAGGTCAGTGGTTTGTGCTGGCTATGTTCCAGCGAGCGAAAATGAGACAACCAGAGCCATATGGTTGTGAATCTCGTAATTTCGCGCCCTAATGTAGTATTTTATTGGATAGACACCAGACCGACAACAGACCAAACTAAAAAAAAATACATATACGCCTATACGACCAAGAATTTGTCGGTTTGTAGTCGATTGGAGTCAGCTTAACGGTGTGACTGAGGTAAGAGCATTTACCTTGTCGGTGCAGGGGGTGCTGTGGTCTGGTACATTATCAAAGGAAACTCCATCAACACTGCAGGCAATCTTGAAGCTAGTTACCCACTGTGGACAACAATCCTAACGACCTTGCGTTGCCAATTCAAAGATGCGATGCGGGGTTAACAGATCAACCTTAATAAAAAATATGAATGATGATGATGACAATGATAATGATAATAATGATAATAATAATGATAATAATGATACTAGTAATATTAGTAATGATAATGTATTATGTAACTGGTATGAGAATTATAATTTCCACAATTTGTTTTACCATTATCATATTGTTCTTTTTGTGATTTTAAACAAAGGTCAATACATATTTTTCAGAAAAATGATGCTCTGCAGACGAAGAAATAGTTTAACAAATATTCCCCCTTAGGGCTTTGTTAACTAGTTTTTTTATTAGACTTTAAAAATGTTATCGTTATGCATCAAAATAACCCATATAATTTAAGTATGTGTGTGTAAAGGGATGTTGTGAGTGTATGTGTGTATGTGTGTGTGTGTGCATGTGTGTAATGGTCTCTCTCTCTCTCTCTCTCTCCCTCTCTATATATATATACATGTTTATAATACAGTATATATATATATAAATGTAAGGAAATAACCCATACACAACAGCTGTTGAAACTCTTGTGGAAATAAATACAAGGCGAAAGAAAATTTAAAAAACAATGGTTGCGTCCCCCTTTTTAATTTTTTAACAAAGTTTGAAAATGTATATATTTATTCGAGAGAATAATGGTTAAGAGGGAATAATGATTAAAATATATTTTTTTACATATATACCTATATGCCTGCCGAAAGGTGTTTGCATCCGTCCCCCCCCCCCCCCCCCCACAAAAAAGGCAATTAATTTCTCATCATTTTTTATTTATAGATTCCCCTAATTCCAAATATCGGTAACTGAGGCACCAACGAAGCTTTTTCGTATTTCTGGTAATACCTGTAGCCATGGGTGGATATCATTTGGTTCTGCTGACCAGGCTCCACGTAGTTTACCAAGTTTGACTATGTTCAGTCTCGCTCTTTTTGGTCCATGATCGGCGTCCCACATGCTAGACGCTGTCAGGCTAGAATCTGGAATGGTCCCACTTTCAAGGCCAAGGGCAACGACATCTAACGATAATGATAACGATGATAATGACAATGACACTAACAATGACCATGATAATGGAATGTTTTATATAGCGAAGGTCAGCTCAGAATGGGAAATCACAAGTTCACAAATTGAAGTTTTATATTAACTATATGTATAAAGTTACAAGCTAGGAAGTTATGTATATCTGTTTACATAATGGATTTAAGGTATGGATGAATGGCATCTATTGATAACTCAGGCTCAACCTGTCTACACATTCGAACAATTAAAATATGTTTTAGAAGAAAATATGATAGCAAGGACATATCTCATTAAAAATATATCTTAGTGTTCCACTCGCGATGACGAAATCCACAAAGACACATTCATATTTTGTTCACTTCCTCCTCCTCCCCCCCCCCCCCCCCGATTAAGTCTGTTCTACTCCTTCTTTTGGTATTATAATGGTGTTGGGATAATATTAATTATAATTAAAGATCAGTCGATATTTCCTTCATCAGACAAGGAGCGCTAATCGTATTTGATGTATTAATTTATCTATCTACATATCAGGTCATGTTTTGCATTTTAAGGCAAAATGGACAGAGTAGTGGAAAGGGAGGATGAAACAGAGGGAAACAGGAGGATAAAGGCAGAGAGATGGAGAGAGGGGGTCTTACCATCGAATGTCACGGGGAAGAGTGAAGGGGCAGCAATAATTGGCGTATAAGAGAAATTAGGAGAGGAAATTGGAGAGCGTAAGGGGAGGAGAGGACGATAGAAAGAAAGAGATGATATAATTAAAGGAAGAGAGGTGGGGGTAGGGACAGGGTGAGAGGAGGGGTCTAACCATTAAATGTAGACGTATTAGAGAAATTATAATAAGGAAAAGAAGGGGAACGAGAAGGGAATAGAGGAGGGGAGACAGTGGAAGAGAGAGGGTGCTTGAAATGGAAAATGGAGAGAGAGAAAGAGATGGATATGAGGAGGAAAAGTCTTACCGCTGAATGTAGTTTCTTGTGCCATAGGAGAAATCAGTTGACTGAATAATATAAGTGTACAAAGTACAACTTCTCCCATCTGTATTAGTGAATCAATATGTCATACACAAATTGAAGATAATATAATGTCAATGAATGAGATATCAAGTGATAGGTAAGTGGCAAACATACAGAAATTAAATTCGTGTATTTTCTTCCAAGTTTGTCTCATTTTATTTTAAGTACATTGAAAAATATATGTGTGCATAATTAATTCGCGTGGTTAACGCAATGCACAAATCCCTTAAAACATGTTGCTGTGCAGGCGGTCCCAACGATTATTGATATAATATTACGAACCAGTCTAAAAAGAATGCCTGATGTCATTCTCAATCTTGATGTCATGAAAGCATTTAACATATCAATCTCTTTTAATTTCGGTTCTAACTTTACAAATTATAGCTAGGTGCTCTTAATACAGACTAAAAAAAGCTGTGTTATTAACCAATAATTATCTTCAGGTTACTATCCTGCTACGAGAAGTGTCAGACAAGGGGGTGCCCTTTCCCCATATAACTGTTTCTACTTGTCATGCATTATATAATAAACAATATGAGGAAATTTCAGTGTTACGATACAAAGGCCATGAAGAAATTCAACTTAGAGAAAGAAAATAATTGGTAGAAATAAATAGTGAGAGTAAAAGAAACAATTAATAACCACAAATCCTAACAACATGTGTAAAACAAAGTCATTTTCGAGTTCAAGTTCAACAAACGATATTAAACCTTATACAAATACAGTCATTTACGAGTTTTAACACAACCGAGTAAAGATTAAGATTCATGAAGATTATAGAGGGAAAGAGAGATTGGTGAAAGAAGAAAAATAAAAAAAAGCATTCAGGAGGAGAGAGGAGAGAGAAACAGAAAAGAAAGGTAGAGAAGGAGAAAGGGCATAAGGGCTATAGCATGAATAAAAGACAATTCCTAAAGAAATATGACAATTGATTATGGATCCGAATGTACACAAAGAGCATACGGTCTGAAAACGGGTCATTTTCCGGACTTGTGGTTATATATTATACATATTATGTATATATATATATAAATTTGTTTCTGTGGTTATATTTCTTCAAGATATAAAAGGACAGATAAATTAATACTAATTAAAATAGTAAGGATTTACAAGGGAAAAACCGTCAGGTGTATTGACCTACTATCCAATATCCCGTTTGAAGTTCATATTTGATATTGGTTCACAATAGGCGAGTAAGGAAAGGGATTGGACTATTTATGAGTCCTTTAGTTCTTAACCGCAGGTTCACAAATTTGTCAGCGTTCCTAGTGTTTTAATAATTTGTTCTACGCGGGAGCAACAATTAAGTGAAGGAGCTTTGACGAAGAGTCAAGCATTAATTTTGCAAATGAGACAAATAGACTCTTCCTTCTGTCACTAAGGGTTGGTAGCTGTAATAGACCATTTTCGAAATGCAGTTAAATTAATGAACACAATCTTTGTTAAGTGCCTCGTTACGAATAATTGTATTTCGACAGTCAGAATATATGGTGGTGGTTATTTTTTGTTTGTTTACCTGACTGCTAAGAAAGAATAAATGCTTTTAAGTAAGCAACCAGACGGCTGACGGATTTAGGTCATCTCCGAGGGACCTGGTAATGAGGATTAATGCCTTACCAAAGGGCACTAGCGCATCGCCTTGGTTTCGTACCCGGGTCACCGGATTACGAGACCACTGTTCTACCGATTGAGCTAACGCGTTACCTGAGCTATTGTGCATACATGTCGTGTTGTTAGGTAGAACAAGCCATAATGTTTTACTACCTACCAACAATCAATGTATGCAATTCGCATTCTGACTATAAAAATACGATTATTCATAACATGGTAATAAATTAATTTGTAACGAGGCACTTAAGGATTTGTGCATTAAATGTGATTAGATTACAAAAATGGTCTATTGATCTATACCATCTGAGTAAACACAGATGATCTGGGCAAGCGCGGTTTTGGACACGCTCTATTGAATGCATTCTGTTGCTTCGGGATGCCACCCGCCCAGCCTCGCGCAGCATATTCAGGGGCGATGGAGCGTCTCCAAATTGTGAGGGAGCACCAACAAAAATGGGCACTTTCTGGAAAAGGGGGGACACCTACAAAGGGAAACCTTAAAGCGAAACATATACAGTTTTTAGATATCATTATATACCCCTACATTTACATGATTGTCATTACATTATCAGAGATGATATCAATATTTGTTTCTCTCTTTACTTGGTCCTAGATACTGCCTAAACCTCATAATTTGCAGTTGGGATGATGGTCTCATCATATGGATTCAAAATTTTAAGATTTGTGATTTCACAGTGTAAAAATTGACATCTTATAAAGAAGATGAAAACAAATCCTGATAACATAATCGAATTAACTATAATTGCGAGCGGGCGTAGTAAGGCGAGCTTTGGGGGAGAAGAAAGAAGAAAAAAGGGCTCTTAGTCGCTTTGATTTAGGGGCGCATGTAATGGAGAACGGAAAAGGGCGCACCTATCAAAAGGTAAAGGGACATTTGTTAGAAAAGAAAAAGGTGCACGTGTCAAAGTAAAAAAGGCAATTATCAGATTTGAAAAGGGGACACTTCTCACACCTGGAAATGTACACTCACAAGAAATGAAAAAGGAACTAGTCTTATAAGAACGAAAACGAGGCATATGTCGAAGGTAAAGGGGCACCTATTAGGTATCAATAGAGGCAGTTTTGAAAAAGGAGTGGGCTCATATACAGAAGGAAAATAAGCATTATCCAAGAAAATAGGGTATTTAATAAACAGGAAGAGAAGCACGTGTCAAAATAAATAGGGCACTTATTAGAAATGAAACGAGGCATTTGAGAAACAGGAAAGGGATTATTATTGAAAAAGGAAAGGGACACTTATCAGAAGGAAAAGGAGCACTAATAAGAAAGCAAAAGGGGCACGTGTCAAAGAACAAAGGGTAAATATCAGAGGTGAAAAGGGTAATTTCTCGCACATGAAAAGAGGCACTCATCAGAAATGAAAAGAGGCACTTATGAGAAGGAAAATGGTCATTATTAGTTATGATAAAGGAAAAGGGGCATATTTTGTTAAAGGAAAAGGGACACATTTTAGATTTTGATAGGTGCATTTATCATGGAAAAGGAAAAGGGACACGCGTCATAATAAAGGGGGGTGGGCACTTTTGCAAACCTGCCGAAATGAAATCAATATTTCTCAACATTGCCCTGCTGGAAAGAACACACTCTTTCACACTCATTCAGAGTGAGAATCAAAGTGTGAAATCACAGTTCACACTGTGAACACAGTGTGAAACACAGTGTATTTCACACTGTGAATGAGTGTGAATGAGTGTGTTATTTCCTTTTCCGGTTATCCACACTGTGAATCACAGTGAGAAACGAATCGAGCACTAAGCATTAAGGGGTGCGCACGCGCGTGAGTGAAGACCAGCTCTCAACATCGCTGTGATTTTCCTCATCAAAATACACTTTTCTGGTCTAGAATTCTATCCATAGACCATTAAATCTTATGTTCTTAAGTCTCTGGATCAACTTGAAGTAAAATTTGAGTCGATATTACTGTGAACTTTGGTGCAATTTGCCCCTTCATTTTTTGGAAGGGTGAGAGCCGGAGTTGGACTCGTGGACGCCATCTTAACACGTGTATTTTCTATGACCGCGTCTCACTCCGTAATGGAGGGCTAGCGTGTATCAAGCCGGCGTGGTAGGATCGGCACTGGTGGGTGTTGAGTGTTTTCCCCCTTGGTTGCGTGCTTTATATAGACCCATCATGTTTCCTTCAGGTACTGTGAGTATGCTATTACTTGTTATTTGTTTCTGCTCAATAGTGGATTCCAGCCAACTCCAATTTCAAGATGACTGGAATCGGGCGCAGTACCAAAATATCCCTGACCCATCCCTACCTACAGGGCAGGTGTTTGTACCATGTTACATGTCTGATTTGACTGACCAAACCAGCAAACCCAGAGTATCATTTAGTAGTCATTGCTGCCAACATGGGTCTGTCCTGCCATATCTTTCGATAAATAATATAGATCTAGATTTAAATGTCGATACAGTAGATTTAATACTAATAAACGTAACAATAACAGATCATTATTATGATGCCACTAACCAAACATCTGTGTGGAACATCATCATCGTGGAAAGTTCGAATGACAAGTATCATTTCCTACCTGGACCTAGATCTAGATCCACAGAATGTCACAAAAATAAAGACATCGATAGTACAGATTATATAGAGTTCCTACAATACCTATTTTGGAACCTTATTACTAGCATAGATCTTGAACCAGGTATGCAAATACCCTTCAAGCACAGATACTTACCCCTATCTGTAGTTCTGTCATGCCAGAAAAACAAAATCATACAACATCCTGGCAAACAGGCTACCATGTACTTGTGCTTATTATTATTAATGCAATCTGGGGACTGTGAAACGAACCCTGGTCCCTCAAACAACGACTCTAGCTCAATTTTTCCGTGTATCTTATGCGACGACCCATGCACTTGGTCGCAGAGAGCAGTTCAATGCGACGAGTGTAACGGTTGGTATCATGCTCATTGTATGGATATGAATAGCAGTATGTACGAGGCATTGGGCGGGTCCAATGTTTCTTGGATTTGTTGTAACTGTGGTTTACCCAACGTCAGCACATCCTTTCTCTCTCAATGGTCCATAAATTTGTCAAACTCTTTCGCTAGTCTGGAAACACTGGATAGTGACAACGTGGCCTTAAGTCCACCTATCACTTCTTCATCACCTAAAGCTGCTACCGGCAGGTCAAAGAAATGCTCTAAAACTAAAAGAACTTCAAACAAAGGAAGGAATCCCACCAAACCTAAGTTCAGCAGACCTTTAAAGGTACTGGTAATCAATTTTGGTAGTATCAAGAACAAAGTTGCTGATCTCGCAGCTTGTCTGGAATTCAATAATCCAGATATAGTATTAGGATCTGAGACATGGCTAAACCCCTCGATCAAAAATGAAGAAATTTTTCCTAACAGATACACAGTCGTCAGGAAAGACAGAATAGACTCACATGGGGGTGTACTTGTTGCCTTTAAGAGCGACTTAGTTGGAACCCATAGAATGGACCTCGACACAGATTGCGAGGTTGTTTGGGTCCAGATTCAGCTGGTAGGATGTAAGTCATTACTGGTAGGTGCCTTTTACAGACCACCAGATAAAAGGGAAAATCAGTATCTGAATGAGTTGCAAACTTCCCTGTCTAGAATTAAAGGTAAACACAAAGACAACATCTGGATTGGTGGTGACTTCAATCTAGGTGATATACAATGGGACTCCCAAAACGTACGTCCTAACCCACAGGTTACGAAAGTATGTCATCAAATGATTGACTTGGCAAACGATCATAACTTACAACAAATAGTTACTGATCCTACAAGACAATCAAACATACTCGATCTTTTCTTCACCAACAATCCTACCCTAGTCGAAAAATCTACCATCCTACCTGGGATAAGTGATCATGACGGGATTCCCATGCTTGTTATAAACACATCACCAAAAATCTCCAAACCTAAACCACGTCGTGTTTACCTGTATGCCAAAGCAGACAAAACAGGAATGAAAACAGAATTGAACAATTTTGGTGAGGAATTCCGTGCTAAAATATCAAACACTGAGTCTGTTGAGCATTTATGGAACGTCTTCAAGACTCGACTGAAGAACATTATGGATAATTTCATTCCTACTAAGGTTATTAGTAAACAGAACAAAACCCCTTGGATAACCCCAAAAATCAAGCGAATGCATAGACGCAAACAACGGGCCTATAACAAGGCCAGAAATTCAGGAAACGATAATGACTGGGAGAGTTTCAGAGAAATCAGAAAAGAGACCCATAAGTTGACCAGATCTGCTTACAGAAAACACATTAGAGATTTTTGTCTGGAATCAAAAAAACAGTTCTGGTCTTTCGTCAAAAGCCTCAGGAAGGACTCCTCCGGAGTACCCGCCTTAAAAGAAAAGGGTGTCCTCACATCAGAGGACAAGCAGAAGGCTGAGATACTCAATGAATATTTCCGCTCAGTCTTCACTACAGAAAACCTACAAACCATTCCTAATCTTCCTCAATCTAATATCCTTGGTATAAATAATATAATCATTCATACTCCAGGGATCGAGAAACTCTTGAAGAACTTAGATCCAAAAAAAGCTTCCGGGGTCGACGAGATCTCCACCCGTATACTAAAAGAGTTTTCTCAAGAATTGGCACCACTTCTTTCCAAAATCTTCCAAGCATCTCTTGATACAGGCATCTTACCTGAAGACTGGCGTAAAGCCAATATCACACCTATTCACAAAAAGGGTGATAGAACCAAACCAGACAACTACAGACCAATATCTCTCACTTCTGTATGCTGTAAACTATTAGAACATGTTGTACACTCTCATATAATGAACCATCTTGAGTCGTACAACGTACTCAGTAAATACCAACACGGATTCAGGAAAGGTCATTCCTGTGAATCACAGCTAATCCAAACCATGCACGACCTTACCCTTTCTCTCGACAAACGGACCCAGACTGACATGATTGTTACTGACTTTTCTAAAGCGTTCGACACTGTGCCCCATCATCGTCTCATCCTTAAACTTAATCAGTACGGTATCAATGGGAAAACCAACAGGTGGATCTCATCCTTCTTACAAGATAGGCACCAACGGGTAATATTGGGGGGAGAACATTCACAGTGGGTTAGGGTTAAGTCGGGCGTTCCTCAAGGGACAGTGCTCGGACCTTTACTCTTTCTAATTTACGTTAACGACATACCAGACGAGTTATCCTCGACTGTACGACTATACGCTGACGACTGTATCTTATACTCTGGCATCAAAACTCAACTCGACGCTACCAGACTACAGGATGACCTTGACAGACTTTCTGCATGGGTGGATAAGTGGCAAATGCAACTAAACCCCCAAAAATGTCATGTTCTTAGATTTAACGCTTCTAGATCCCCTGTAATAACCAAGTACTCCATTGGAGGTACCGTATTACAGGAAACCCCCTCTCACTCGTACCTTGGGGTAGAGATCTCCAATGATCTAAAGTGGGATAAACACATTTCTAACATAACATCATCTGCAAATAAGGTCAATGGATTCATCCGTAGAAACCTTATATCATGTACTAAACAAACTAAATCCTTAGCTTACACAACCCTAGTCCGTCCAATTGTAGAATATAGTTCTAGTGTCTGGGACCCATATACCAAAGAACATACGCAGGAAATAGGCAAGGTTCAAAGAAGGGCAGCCAGAATGGTATGCAATGACTACAGGCAAACTACCAGCGCGACAAAACTAATGGTGGGGTTAGAATGGGACTTGCTTTCTATTCGAAGGAAAGTTTCGAGGGTCTGTATATTGCACAAAGCCTTGGGGGGGGCACTTGGCCCTGCCGGTGTCGGACTACCTGCGTCCAGCTACACGAGCCACCAGACGTACCTCAGGAAACTCCTTTATCCGATACTCCACCCGCACCAATTGTTTTTAAACACTCCTACATCCCACGTACCATCAAGGACTGGAACTCACTACCCTCAGACATCCAAAGGACCACGAACATTGACACCTTCAAACTCCAAGCAACCAACTTTTTCCGCAACCAAGACTCAAGCAATAAGAACTAAACAAGCACAGTGCGCACCCCCCATCCTCCTCGCTTGGTTCCTTACGGAACGTTGAGGAGTATACCCGAAGAAGAAGAATGTGAAAACGCCCCCAATTTAACATTGTGTAGCACACTGCGATTCGTATTGTGAAACACAGTGTGATTCACACTGTGAATGATTGTGAATGAGTGTGTTCTTTCCTTTTCCGGTTATCAACACTGTGAACCACAGTGTGAAACGAATCGATCACAATGTGAAAACGCCCCAATTTAACATTGTGGAGCACACTGTGAAACACAGTGTGATTCACACTGTGAATGAGTGTGGATGAGTGTGTTCTTTCCGGCAGGGAGGTAACAAAAAGAAACGAGAGGAGAAAGAAAGAACGCCATGGCGACCAGAAGTACAATAAATCGTGCACGACATACACATATATCATCATTATCCATGCAATGAGCCATGGCATGAACACCGCTATTACCATATTGTTATAAACCGAAATTAATTCTACTATCAATAGGATCAGCAGGTGGTCATTAAACTAATGAATGTAGTGTTGAGAAGTAGCAAGTAGATAATAATGTAGGAAAAAAGATGTGTATCAATTATTTAAAAACAATTTTCGCCATTCGAGGCCAATGTGAAATGCCAGAATACCAAAATGCCAACAACAAAAACAAAAAAACCGAGGAAAAAAATAGGAAAAATATAGCCTCCAAAGTTTACGACGTCACTATATTATTAAAAAAAAAAGTAATTTAAACAAGACAATGATGAAGCTCGATTCATTTGAAAGCTAATACTAATATCAAATATCAAATCTTCTATTTATGAATAGACATGCAAAATGAACTGAGAAATAAAGAATGAAAGAAGAAAATGGCCTCCAGCATTAAGAAGAAGACCCATGACCAAGATTCAAATTAATTTCACAAATATAAATTCAACTTCTTTTAAATGATTTTCTTTAGATTATAAGTGTTTTACGAGTTCAAAACATCACCTCTCTGTAGGTGTGCCCGCTTACCTCTACATGTGCCCGAAGAGAGGGGAGGATAAAAATGAAAATACAGGTAGATTATAGTGTTGTATATCGAATATCCGAGAGATACATAATGAAATAATTTATAAAGCATTTCCTGACGTTTTATTTTCAAAGCTCCAGGAAGCTGATGGTACATCAGTAGCGTTACCTCTATATGTGTTCTGGATTAATAAGCTAGGTGATTTTACAAGCACAATCAAGCAGCAGTTATAAAATGTCTCTATATTAGTGGTAATTGATTATATTGTATAATGCTGATTACTGATATTTAAAAGTTATGTCTTGAAACCAAATAATGCTATGCCATTGGATTACGGAATTAAGGAACTTCTTGTAAATGAAAATATGTTTTGTTTGCTTATGGCCCATGGCTGTTTATTCGATGAACTTTTGATGGCTTCCTGTAAAGAACTTTGCTAACATAAATACCAAAACAAAAACTAAAAAAAAAATACCACATCGAGATATATAGAGAGTTTGGTTAATGCTCACCAATGTACTCTTATTAAGCATGGCTCCCACTTAGCCGAGTTGTATTAGCGAGTTATGGGGAGTTGTGGTGACTTGCCTCAAAGAGGCACTCGCAATAACTCGCGAATAATTCGGTATGGCTTAGCGTAACTCTTTACAACATTCCACGACTCTCCTCGAAGTCGCGAGCAGTTCCAAAATTTGGAAAAAAATTCCCCGATTCATTGCAATTCGAGGTGAACTCGCCTACACTCGTAATATACACGCATTACTTACAAGTTCGCGCTGCACTTTTCATAAGGTGGCGAGTTGCTACGAGTGTTAAGCAAGTTCACCTCGAGCTACAACGAATCATCGAAAATGTTGAACATGTTCAAAATTTTAACTGATTCGTTGTTACTCGAGGTGAATTCGTTGTTATTCGAGGTGAACTCGCTTACACTCGTAATATACTCGCGTTACTCGTAGCAAGCTCGCGCTGCACTCTTCATAATGTGGCTAGTTGCTACGAGTTATAAAGAGTGCAGCGCGAGCTTGTTACGAGTAATGCGAGAATATAACGAGTGTAGGCGAGTTCACCTCGAATAACAACGAATCGGGGAAATATTTGGAAGATGTTTAAAATTGTGGAACTGCTCGCGACTTCGAGGAGAGTCTTGGAATGTTGTAAAGAGTTACGCTAAGCCATACCGAATTGTTCGCGAGTTATTGCAAGTGCCTCTTTGAGGCAACTCACCACAATTCACCACAACTCGCTAATACAACTCGGCTAAGTGGGAGCCCTGCTTTACTGACATTATGTCTTGGGATTTATTCCACTACATATTAAGGCAAATAGTGTAAATCGAAATATTGTAGAACCGTCCAAGTATCGGCTTTTTAATCCTTTCCACTGAATCCACGATCTTTCACAAATAGTATTCATTTGTGTTACGGATAGTTCCCCCCCCCCCTCCGCCCCCCCCCCCCCCCCCCCGCCCCGTAAGAAAGAAAACATGAACTACCTTTAAAAGGGAAATTTCTTACCGAACTGCAAACCTGCCAAAATGGAATCATTATTTCTCAGCATTGGTAACAAAAGGAAACGAGACCAGAAAGAAAGAACACCATGGCGACCAGAAGTGCAATGAATGGTGCACGACATACATATATCATCATTATCCATGCAACACCGCTATTAGCATAATGTTTAAAACTGAAATTAATTCTACTATCAATAGCTTCAGTAGGTGGTCATTAAAGTAATGAATGCAGTGTTGAGAAGAAAGAAGTAGATAATAATGTAGGAATAGAGATGTGTATCAATTATTCAAAAACAATTTTCGCCATTCGAGGCCAATATGAAATGCCAAAATACAACCCCCGCCAAAAAAAAAAAAAAAAAAACCCGAGGGGAAAAAATAGGAAAAAATATGGCCTCCAAAGGTTACGACGTCACTATATTATTAAAAAAGGGTAATTTAAACAAGACAATGACGAAATTCGATTAAAATGAATAAACATGCAAATGAACTGAGAAACTAGACATATAATACTTGTTTGGAACAAGTATAGGTGGGCTGGTCAACTAAAACTTGAGACAAAATAGAGCAAAAATAAGCGACATACTGCTTACAAATTCTTAAAAAACAATATCATTTAGATTCATAACGTGAACTAAATTCACCTTCTATAGGCATATCACGCAAATTATGAAGTTTTTGACATGAGGCCTTTAATCAAAATTTTCACTATGATGACGTCATCAAAATGAAAAATGGTTATTATTGCGCTTGTAGAGAATTGTCTTAGCTACAACATATCGAAATTTTGAAGAAAAATGATCAATATTTACAGAGATACAATCAATTTTACATAAATATGCTGACGTCATAACATGCAAATTCGTATTTTGAGTTTCAAGGCCATTGTGATGATGTCACGATACACTTAATGGCCAAATGAGACATGAAATCATATTTCCGACTCATACTCTATCTAAATATGAAAACAAATTGAGGATCCCGGTGCATTCCAAAGAGCTATAACGGATTTTGTATAGGCATGTTTTTGCCCATATATGCTATGTATTAAAAGAGCTCGCGCGCACTGACATTTATCTTGAATTTACGCTCATCTTGTTCATAATGGTCATAAAGAGATAAACATGGTATCAAATTCCTTGAAAAAATATGAGAAATATCATGAAAGAAAAAAAAATGGCGATTCTATGTTTTGTAATGGTGTTACGCGCGAAAACGCGCGCGCATGCTCGTACGCGCGATTTTTTATAAAATGCTTAAAATGACCTGAAACGTATGCAAAATAAATTTGAGATGATTTTGAGCATTATAAAATTTTGCGCGCGCACTGACGCGCGGACGTACGCGCACGCGCGCGTTTTTTTATCTGAAATTGATCGGACTGATATTGACCTTGATCTTATTAAATATCAATGAGAAATGAATTTTGGTTATGAAGATATGATCACGAGTTTATTTTCACAAAATGGCGCCTAGATGACGTCATCAGTCAAGGTCAAGGTTGAAAACGTTATTGTGAGTTCTCTATATGCCTATACATATGTGTGTCAAATTTCAAGTTATTTGGTTCATCCATTTTCAAGTTATCTTGTGAACAAAAAAGTGGTAAGAATTAAGAAAAATAAATAATAAATAATAAAGGCAATTTTAACAAAAATATAAGGTGGTCTGTATGATATACAGCCCACCTGAAAAAGGATTCAAAGAAGAAAATGGCCTCCAGTATTAAGAAGAAGACCCATGACCAAGATTCAAATTAATTTCACAAATATAAATTCAACTTCTTTTAAATGATTTTCTTTGGATTATAAGTGTTTTACGTGGTCAAAACATCACCTCTCTGTAGGTGTGCCCTCTTACCTCTACATGTGCCCGAAGAGAGGGGAGGGTAATTAGCCATACAGCTAGTGTTGTATATCGAATTTCTTAGAGATAAAGGATGAAATATTTGTTAAAGCCTTTTCTGACGTTTTTTTCATAGCTCCAGGAAGCTGATGGTACATCAGTAGCGTTACCTCTAGATGTGTTCTGGATTAATAATCTAGGTGATTTTACAAGCACATCTAAGCAGCAGTTATAAAATATCTCTGTATTAGTGATAATTGATTATATTGTATAATGCTGATTAATGATATGTAAAAGTTATGTCTTGAAACAAAATAATGCTATGCCATTGGATTACGGAATTAAGGAACTTCTTGTAAATGAAAATTTGTTTTGTTTGCTTATGGCCCATGGCTGTTTATTCGATGAACTTTTGATGGCTTCCTGTAAAGAACTTTGCTAACATAAATACCAAAACAAAAACTCAAAAAAAAATACCACATCGAGATATATAGAGAGTTTGGTTAATGCTCATCAATGTACTCTTATTACTGACATTATGTCCTGGGATTTATTCCACTACATATTTAGGCAAACAGTGTAAATCGAAATATTGGAGAACCGTCCAAGTATCGGCTTTTTAATCCTTTCCACTGAATCCACGATCTTTCACATATAATATTAATTTGTGTTACGGATAGTTCCCCCCCCCCCCCCGCCCCGTAAGAAAGAAAAATGAAATACCTTTAAAAGGGAAATTTCTTACCGAACTGCAAACCTGCCAAAATGGAATCATTATTTCTCAGCATTGGTAACAAAAAGAAACGAGACCAGAAAGAAAGAACGCCATGGCGACCAGAAGTGCAATGAATGGTGCACGACATATCATCATTATCCATGCAACACCGCTATTAGCATAATTGTTGAAAACTGAAATTAATTCTACTATCAATAGCTTCAGTAGGTGGTCATTAAAGTAATGAATGCAGTGTTGAGAAGAAAGAAGTAGATAATAATGTAGGAATAGATATGTGTATCAATTATTCAAAAACAATTTCCGCCATTCGAGGCCAATATGAAATGCCAAAATACAACCCCCGCCAAAAAAAAAAAAAAAAAAACCCGAGGGGAAAAAATAGGAAAAAATATGGCCTCCAAAGTTTACGACGTCACTATATTATTAAAAAAAGGTTAATTTAAACAAGACAATGACGAAGTTCGATTCAAATGAATAAACATGCAAATGAACTGAGAAAAAAGGGATTCAAAGAAGAAAATGGCCTCCAGTATTAAGAAGAAGACCCATGACCAAGATTCAAATTAATTTCACAAATATAAATTCAACTTCTTTTAAATGATTTTCTTTGGATTATAAGTGTTTTACGTGGTCAAAACATCACCTCTCTGTAGGTGTGCCCTGTTACCTCTACATGTGCCCGAAGAGAAGGGAGGGTAATTAGCCATACAGCTAGTGTTGTTTATTGAATTTCTTAGAGATAAAGGATGAAATATTTGTTAAAGCCTTTTCTGACGTTTTTTTCATAGCTCCAGGAAGCTGATGGTACATCAGTAGCGTTACCTCTAGATGTGTTCTGGATTAATAATCTAGGTGATTTTACAAGCACATCTAAGCAGCAGTTATAAAATATCTCTGTATTAGTGATAATTGATTATATTGTATAATGCTGATTAATGATATGTAAAAGTTATGTCTTGAAACAAAATAATGCTATGCCATTGGATTACGGAATTAAGGAACTTCTTGTAAATGAAAATTTGTTTTGTTTGCTTATGGCCCATGGCTGTTTATTCGATGAACTTTTGATGGCTTCCTGTAAAGAACTTTGCTAACATAAATACCAAAACAAAAACTCAAAAAAAAATACCACATCGAGATATATAGAGAGTTTGGTTAATGCTCATCAATGTACTCTTATTACTGACATTATGTCCTGGGATTTATTCCACTACATATTTAGGCAAACAGTGTAAATCGAAATATTGTAGAACCGTCCAAGTATTGGCTTTTTAATCCTTTCCACTGAATCCACGATCTTTCACAAATAATATTCATTTGTGTTACTAATAGCCCCCCCCCCCCCCCCCCGCCCCGTAAGAAAGAAAACATGAAATACCTTTAAAAGGGAAATTTCTTACTGAACTGCAAACCTGCCAAAATGAAATCATTATTTATCAGCATTGGTAACCAAAAGAAACGAGACCAGATAGAAAGAATGCCATGGCGACCAGAAGTACAATAAATCGTGCACGACATACACATATCATCATTATCCATGCAATGAGCCAGGGCATGAACACCGCTATTAGCATAATTGTTGAAAACCGAAATTAATTCTACTATCAATAGGATAGTAGGTGGTCATTAAAGTAATGAATGTAGTGTTGAGAAAGAAGAATTAGATAATAATGTAGGAATAGATTTGTGTATCAATTATTCAAAAACAATTTCCTCCATTCGAGGCCAATATGTAATGCCAAAATACATCCCCCCCCTCCCCCCCCCCCAAAAAAAACGAGGGAAATAATAGCAAAAGTATGGCCTCCAAAGTTTACGACGTCACTATATTATTAAAAAAATAAGTAATTTAAACAGGACAACGACGAAGCTCGATTCATATGAAAGCTAATACTAATATCAAATATCAAATCTTCCATGAAAGAAGAAAATGGCCTCCAGTATTAAAAACACCCATGACCAAGATTCAAACTAATTTTACAAATATAAATTCAACTTCTTTTAAATGATTTTCTTTGGATTATAAGTGTTTTACGTGGACAAAACATCACCTCTCTGTAGGTGTGCCCTCTAACCTCTACATGTGCCCGAGGAGAGGGAAGGGTAATAATCCATACAGCTAGTGTTGTTTATTGAATATCATATATATAAACAGCGGCGTAGATGTGTTGTTAGCCTAGGGGTGATTTACTGACACGCTAGCGGGGCACTCGGAGGGGGCATGTTTCCTCCTTTGAAGCTAAAAATATTTGGATTTTTGAAACTGGATTCGTGTAATCTTGTTAATACTTCCAGGCAACATTTAGATAAACTCCAAATAGATAAATACCATTCACAATTCTCTTCAAGCGGTATGTTCATTTTTGTAATCACCTTGTTTATTAGGCCATGTATTTTAGTACAAAACTAAGGTTTTGCCAAGGCATCCATTTTAAGTATGCGTGTATATAGGATAATTAAGATCTAGTCGAGTAAGTTATACAACCAAACTATAGGATTGCAAACTTTGTAGTCACAGAGGCTCATGGGATATAGTTTGCAATGTGCAGACCAAGGTTTGATCTTAAAGGCCATCTAAACAGTTGTATGCAGGGGCGGCGATCCCGGTGGGAGGGGGATGGGGACGGGGGACACATCCCCCCTCTCAATTTTTTTTAAGGGAGAATCGTTCCCCCGGAAATTTGTTAATGTGCCAAAAAGAATGTATAGCAAATACTGACTAAAGACTGCAACACACTTTTAAGCTCTAGAGGGCCCAAGAGTGCAGAGTGTAGACAAATAAAAATGTAACAAATCTTCTAGCTCGGTCGCTACTCCCCCTCGCATAATTTCCTTGTATACCTTCTATTTCATAAGTTTAAACTATGTAAAATGTGTTATATAATTAAATATTGATTTATATATCTGATTTCTTGACAAAATTACTGGTCTGTTGGAAATGAAAAATAAAACTGAAACTGAAAAAAAAACCTGCCACATGTCTTATTATAATTTCAATAGTATCAAGTTATATGATATGAAAAGTAAGTACTTAAAACTAAACAGGTACAAGGTGGTTTGATAACTCATATTACAATGATTCAGTGAAGTTACCACTTTTTTTTTTTTTTAAATCTTGTTAAATTTTCTTAGCTACCTGCATCGTGTTAGTGCCTTCTAACTTTGACTTGTGAATGTGGCAAATTGCAAAGGAGTTTAATAAGCCTGGTTTGTGTCATATAGACAGTCATTTTTTATTGCAGCATGCAAAGCTTTCAACAGTGAATTTAACAGATGAGCTGTGCTCACTGTTATTTCCAATGCATAGCAGTGCTTAAATTTTATTTTGATAATGTGCAATTCATGTGTGTCATTGTGTACACATAATAATGATAATAATAATATTTATAATAATAATAACATGTTTCTATAGCGCATCATATTATGTCTCTATGCGCTTTACATAAATAAAGGAGCTTAAGTAATGTATCTACATATACCTGGAAACATTTGTAAGGTCAAAATACAAGGTAACTTCTTTAGAACGTTCTTAACAGAATAGCCAATATGTGTACACATGATCATTATTTATTTATTAATGATACGATTTTTATCTATGTTTTAATTTTATACATGTGTAATTTGTGTATGTATTCAATTTTAATGATGGCAGTGTAACGCATTTGCAGATTTCTGTTTTGTATGAAATTTATCCTAAGACAACTGTACTTTTTTGTTAAATTTTTGTCCGAGTCAAATATCTTGCTTTCTCACTAATTAACACAAATATTTGAACTCTGAAACAAAATGGTTTTGGTTTTGTTATCATATACTGACCATATAATACTTTTTAAAGAAAAATGAAACAAAACAATAACAAATAACTCATCTGTCTGCAATACACTGCCCTTCACACCCCAGCTTAATAATTTGCATGAATGTCTCTTCTTCTCCTCTCTTTCTTCCTTTCTCTTCTCTCTTCTTTCAAAGTCCCTTTGCGTAATAGCTATTTTATACTTAGAGCATTTCTATCCAAGAGCACTTTTCATGTTGATAATGCCTGGATAACATTTGGCCTGCGATTAGTCTACGGAGCCCGTATCTTTCCCGTATCCCCTTTACCGTGCGTCCACCGTACGAGAGATTTTTGTACGGATTCACGGGCTCCGCGGGGCTCTGCGGCCTCTACGGTTTTGTTTCGCAGAAAGTTATACAAATTTGAAAAATCGTAGGCCAGTAGACCGTATACTTGTCGTAGGTATCATTGCACAATCCCCGCACGGGCATCGCGCGGAGGGCTCGCGCTGATCGTGCGGCAAACGCACGATTTTTCGGTGAACATGGAGGCAAAAAATCGCCTAAAAATGACACGGCGGTTACACGGTCACCGCGCCTTGTCCGCGTAACGTTTGCACGGAAGATACACGGGCTCCGTACGTTTTCCGTGCGGAGGCTGCGGAGACAACACGGATACTGCATTGAAATTGCATGATATCCGTACAATCTACAAGCAGCCTCTGTATGGATTTGCCCCGGCCTGCCCCCGATGGCCAATACAAGAAATGGCACGATGCTCGTAGATAATGTAAACACAAACATCGTAGCCCGTAGCCGCCTACGATTCCCCCAAAATCGAACGAAAAATCGTAGACTTATTTATCGTACGGGGCCTGGTGCAAATGTAATCCAGGCATTACAGTGTCCGTGTGTGTAGGGCGTGTACGGTTATATTGTGCGTGTGTGTAACAGGTGTGTATAGGGGTGTGTAACGTGTATTTTTGTATGTGTGTTGATGCGTGATAGCTGGAGAGGTGTTCTGGTGTGGAAGTGCCTGGATGGATGAGCTCCATAACAAAACATAACAAACTTTTTAACTGCACTGCCTTTTCCTCAGTATTATCTTATCTTTTAATGCAGCCTTCTTAATATTGTGATGATTGTTAAATGGTATGATGATATGTAATTATTTTTTCTTTATTTATACATTTATGTACATGTATAGCACCGAAGACAAATTTTATGTATTTTTTACATGACAATCAATTATCTTGAATCTTGAATTGTGCTCCTGGGACAGATTTACGTGCGTCTCAGTGCCGAGAAACTCCTCTCAAATTATATCGAGGCATACCTTCACCAAACCTATCGTTGTGGCTGTGGACGCACGCATTTTAATAGCATACGATGACAAGTGCTGCGCCTAACTAAGGGTTATGAAAAGAATCTAGAAAAAAAAGGGGGGATGCACGCTTGTTAGTGACATGAACTGTAATGGAGTCTTCAAAAGCCTTATTCCTAGATTGCATTTGCCCAGGGCGCCGTTGTCTTGCGATTTTGGGGGCATCGTAGGAGGCTATGATGTTTGTGTTTACATTATCTACGAGCATCGTGCCATTTTTTGTATTGGCCCTCGGGAGCAGGCCGGGGCAAATCTGTACAGAGCCTGCTCGGAGATTGTACGGAAATCGCGCAATATCAGTGCAGTAGCCGTGTAGTTTCTGCGCCCTCCGCACGGAAAACGTACGGAGCCCGTGTAGCCGTCGTGCTATTTTGAGCGATTTTTGGCCTGCATGATAATTGAAAAATCGTGCGTTTACTGCACGATCAGCGAGATGCCCGTGCGGGAATTGTGCAGTACCCCCTACGACATGTCTACGGGATATGGGCTGACGATTTTTCAAATTTGTACAACTTCCCTAGAAACAGAATCGTAAAGCCCGCGGACCACGTGAATCCGTACGAAAATATCACGGCCGTCTCCTGCTTCCGCACGGAGGCCACACGGAAAAGAGGATACGGTCAGGATACAGGCTACGTAGACTAATCGCAGGCCAAATGTAATCCAGGCATACGTTAGGCTTTAGGTTATGTGACGTTGACTGGTAGTAGTCCCGTCTTACCCTCAAGATTCAATTACGTTGCGCCCAATAATGCATCTGAGACGCTTATTGTTGCGCTGAGTGCTGCTGGTTTATTCCCCGTTTTTTCATCATTCTCCAGTCATAGAGGCCTTTATTAGAAATGTTGCAAACTGCAAACGTATAGATTTACTACGGTATTATAGCCATGTAGAAGTTAAGCATCCGGTTAGCATCCACCTAAAGGTAGCACCAGGAACAGAACTTATTGCCGATACAAAAACTGAAAAAGCAGGTGTATGCGTAGCTAACTTTTTATACTACCCCCTAAGTTGCTATTTATTCGAGTAAAATGTGATGCAAAAAAGTATGAATGAATTACAAAAACTTACCGATTTCTTGTCCATGTTTAGATTGATTTGTGTAAATTCAAATAGAGAAAGTCGAGTTAAGTCGAATTAGTTCAGAGATAAAGCTTCAAAGTAATCCGCCGCGCGAACCCCTTTTTAATGTCAACCTCCGGGGATGGGATATCAATATGGAAAAATCGACGCCAAAAGTCTCTTTTGCTACATCTGGGCGTGTCGCGCCCCGAGCGGAATAATTTTTGAATTATTCATATGTCTGCACGATCTAGTGCACACTTCTCGGTTGGAACGGGATGCGGACTAGCCCATTGTAGGAAACGGGTAAAACACCTCGTCTTCAGATGGAACGAATAACAAAAAAAATCCAAAGGATCTCCACGTATCTGACATATCATTTGACATGTTTCAGAATGCTTCGTTCGCAGCCATGATATAAGAATGACGGCATGGTTGATATGCAAATTAACTCACGGTATGAACGACGGCGATTGGAGGGAGAAAAATAATGATCTCTTGTTTTTCTTTCTTTCCGGACGGCATATCTCAACCAATCATCACCAGTTTTGCATATGTTGAGGTTTGTAGCGCAGAATAATACAAAAACACCGCCTTCGAAGCCTGTTGGGTTGCTGTTATACCATTTTACAAAGACGGGTCTTGGCTGCCTGCGTGTAAACATTTTGTTATCACTGCGTGCATTCTTAAGAAGAGGTAGGCCTGACAATATTTAAACGGACTGTTTTGTGACAGCCAGTCCGACGCAATTAGATATCCAGTTTTCTTTCAAATACGGGAATCTTGTTGGGAAAAGTATACAAAAATCCTGGCTCTGAACTGACAATTTTGAACGATATCAGGGGTGATACTCCTTCTCCCCTCCATCCCCTCCCCGCCTGTTTGAGAAGGGGGAGGGAAGGGGGAAGAGAAGTAACAATTAAGGAGGATTGAAACCGCTATTGAAACCGTTTATACAATGTATCCCTACTCCCTTCCCTTTAATGACGATATTGCCCCTCCCCTTCCCAACATATCCATTTACGCTTCTTTATCTGGATAATATCATATCGCTTGATGCTAAACTCTCTCTCTCTCTGTGTTGTCTGTATCGTCTCCCTCTCTCTCTCTCTCTCTCTATCTTTCCCTATTGCACTCCATATCTCTCTCTTTTTCCTTCTCTCTTTTTCCCTTATCCCATCTACCCTTTTGAGCTCTCCTTCTTTTATCTTTCTCACATACTGAGTATGCTTTACTCTCTCTTTTCTCTCTAGACTAGTCCCCAAAACGTCTACCTTTAATTGCAAAATACACCCATATCATAGTATTTTTTTAAAAAACAATTATGGTTTGCATATTTATTATGTCGGTTTTAAGTGTGTTATATTGTACTATATAGTAATACTTGATTTTCTTTTCTCTTTCCTCTTATTTGCTTTTTTTTTCTTTTACTTGATGTTTTAATCCTTTCATTTGTGATAATTTCCATAGGTCGACTTTTAGCCCCGACCGATTTATCTTAGAATAATGTTTGTGTATGCACAATTATCCGATTCGCACACAATAGATACCACTTCCGGACACAGTGAAATTGTGCAAAGTATACTTTTATTGAAAGTGCAATAACATACATGTAATATGAAAGACAGAGGCAGTTTGAATAACATTTTCCTCAAAATTCCTACGGACCGTATCATTTTGTTTTCACCTGTTGACAGTGTATCCAAATATGATTTCCCTGCAAGTTTGCCCTCAGGAAAGAGAGTTGGGTAAAACTTGGCCCATGTTAGGTAAAAAAAAACACGTACGAACATGCATGTTTGTGGGGCAACATTTTAACCCAATATTGCGTAATTTTTTCGAATTCTTTGTACGCTCATGATGTTCTCATTTAACTTAACAGGGGTAAAAACATATCCTAATACTTTTTTGGAGTGTGCAATATTAACGGCCCCATATAGTTTTTTCAGGATACAACATTTAATTATTTCAAAGAACGGTATTGTCATTATCTTTACAACATAGAAATATTTAAAGGGTCAACGTTGAGTACCGGTACGGCAAACGTCCCCCCACCCCCCCCCCCCCTATCTCTCTATATTTTGCCTTCTTTTTCATGCGTCTTTTCCCTTTTTTCTTCTCATGATGTTACATATTATACTCTATGACACACCCTAAAAGGTCATGTTAAATCAACATTTGAAATGGCCAAGAAAATGCTAGATTCAGCAGTTTCAAAATCCATTATTTTTAAATAAGAAATGTACTCATGTGAAAATGTTTGTAAAGGGTGACTTAACGCTCAAGCTTTTTGAGTGCATTCATTATACTGATTTTCTAAAAAATTTAATTCTTTCCCGGATTATTTTAATTTCGAAATTAAGTGACAGTCTAATCTTCTTTTGCTTTTAATTTACTCAATATCAAGAAACATTAAAGTGCTTGAAATTTGGCTGAGAATAATTACCATTAATAATTGTATTGTATAATAATCTATAATCGAAATGATGAAACTGCGTTAAAAGTTATATTCAACCAATTAAATCTACAAAATTCAATCTGAAAATTCACAACGAGATGGCGGTAATTCTAGCAGGTGCATTCTAAATCATAACGAATTATCTACATGTGCTTCAATACAATATATACATGTACATCCATCTCTCTGGTACCGAACTTGAATGTAAATAATATAATTATTACAATATTAACTACAGCCATTAAAAAATATATTACATTTCTGAATGTTCACATTCATCGAAAGAACTCGTTTAAAATAATCGTCATTTCTAGGATACTTCATAGAAAATATAGGACTTTTTTTTTTACTAATAAACTAGGAACACGTGATTTTACAAGCATGTATTTGAAAGTAACTTGTTTCCGATTAAAATCAGTTATTGCGAAAAAAAATTACACTTAAGAAATATCGTACATGATATTCATGCTACATATGAGGCACTAAGAGGTGCTTTCTATATGACAAATCGTATGAATAAGAATTATTATAGATACTAGAATACACCAACAATTTGCAAAACTTATACGAAGGCGTGCGCACTGCGAGCCATCTGTATAAAAATGTCCCGTGCAAACTTTAATGCTCACTTGTGACCGCGATTCACAAAATTTGACTTTTACCACATTTCACTTTCGGATGGCATTGGTTTCCCCCGACATGTATTGCAATATCATATCTGATAAATGGTGCTGTTGATATAATTAGTATGTAGATAATGTGCAAAATATGTATAACGGTATATCAAATGTAAATGGCTTTGTCAGAATTTCGGTAATCGTAGCATTTGAATATCACAAAAAAACATTTTTTTAAATGGAGAAAACGATGACAGATACTACGTACCATACCGCAACATACATTGAAATAACTTTACAATATTGATTTTTATTTTTTAAATCTTTACCACATGATGTGTAAATGATAATTTCTAGTTAAAAATTACAAATTTAAAATCTAACATACAAATAGTATAATGTTGATAAATCAAATACGTAAATTAGCGAAAGACCATTAGATATGCCTGAAAGTCATATCGCATGAGATTATTTATATATAGAAAAAAGGACACAAAGTTTAAAATCTGAATAAATATCGACGTGCGATTTGATACCCTTATAACTACTTCTTGTGAGCTTTTCTGTCATCAAAATGGTGATATCATTCAAATGACCTTACATGAAATACATGTAAGTAAACTAAAAAAAAAAAAAACGAATTCACGAAAACATATTTAATGAAAGAGAAACTGAAAATCGCGTCATTTGAATAGCTTACCAAATGTAAAGTATGCATTCCAGAAAATACATCATGCGTAAAAAAAAATGCATCTTTGTTGAACCTGAGAGAAAATTCAGAGTAAAAGACTCATTTTTGAAAGACATTGAATAGGCTAGTTTGCACACGGGCATAAAGAAAGACTTTTTAAAGCAAAGCCATGTAAATTACATACGTTACTATTAACTAAAAAGCAAAAAAAGTAATATTATTGCTTATTACACCAATATGAATAGGCAAAATAAACAGAATATCAGTAACAACAACAAAGTATTATACAACTCTTATAACCATGCTTATTCATCGAATTTCTTTAAATTTTCTGATGATTTGACTCACATTCGATCTAGTTCATTTCCCTTCCCGTCATTCTATTTTGCTTAATTGTGTCCATCTTAATCATTTTAGTTGTGATTTCTTCAATAAAATCTGAATTGGAGGTTGTGCCCCTTCCACCCTATTTAACAAAATGCGATTTCACAAAGCACATCTATTCCATTGCTCTGTCAGAGAAACATCATGATATTTTGATTTACATCATATTTTCTATTTAATTTTAAATGACCAAATCGGTGAAATTACATTCCAGACAAGCATATAGGCCTAGAAGATGTAAAAAGATATGGTTAATTATGTGGACTCCACTCCAAATCCTAGAGGAATTCACTCGAAATTATAGAGGAAACCACTCCAAATCATAATTGAATCCGCTTCAAATCATAGTGGAATCCACTCCAGATTAATGGTTTGAATCATACTCCTTGAAAGTAGATTCCACTCCGTCTGTCCCTATGTTGATTCCACTACCAACACGCATTATCCGGATATGACTCCAAAAAGAGAAGATTCTATCTATTTAAAAGGACGAAATTTACATAATTTACACATTTATTTACAATGATATCAGATCTGTTATGCGACATCATTTGTTCCTTAAATTTAATAATTATCTACCCCTCCGTCTGTTATTGATCGAAGATCTAATACGCATACTTTTGTTTAATAGTTTAAACAATGAAATGATAGGCGTGATGGCTCATCTCAATGCGCTAGTGCCCTTTGGTAAGGCCTTAATCCTCATTATCTAGTCAATTTTCACTTAATATAACTTGAAAATATTTAATGATTCCGATGAAAACCTTAACTTCGTCTTTATAATCATGCTAATTTAAACCCTTTTTTCAAAATGGTTTAATGAATTAATAGACTAACTCAAAGGTTTAACAACATTTTCCAGATGACGTAATTGTTTTGAGGACCGGTTCCACGAATTATGTTTAATGAACTTCTCCCAGCTTGGATTCTGTGGCATGAGAAATACCCGTCAACTCGGTTCGACCAATGCCAGAGGTTGAGGTTTTCATGGCCCACTTGGACGAGTCGCCTGTCTTGCGCTTGCGGCCGATGACCATCTGGACCTGTCAGGTGGTTAATGGGGGAAATCAATTAGTTAATTATGTTAGTATTGTTTATTTAAAGACCATATCCGAACTGAAAAAATGAAATGGATTAATTGTATATCAACGGAAAGCTTATAAACCATAGCTTATGATAATGTCAATTATATGCCATTTTAATGTCTGTCAAAGGACTATCAGCTTAAGTTTTGAAAATCTAAAGTTTTCAACCGAAAAACTTCTTATAGACTTGATGGCATCATTTTATGTGGAGTACACAAATTCACAATGACTTTACATTAATTAAGTACGGCTCATCGTCTTAGTTATATAGGTAAACCGGTTGAGTCCACGTATATCGTCCTGTATCTTCGGGAAATTTGACCCCTGTTGACCTGTAATTTGGACGGGTGCGGAAAATGAGGTATTAATTTGCTTTTGTCCAATAATGAAAGGGTAAATACTTTTTGTTCCGTTATATTTGTATTCTTCATTCATTCAGTTTCCCATTTATATCAAGTTCTATTTGCATCGGATAGGATCGTTAAAGATAATGAGTACGATCGCAAGTACTTTCGAAGTATCAACTTAAGGTCACCTCAATGTTGGTCATCACCTTCTTAAATATGACACAATAACCACTACTTTCGAAATATCGACCTTAAGGCCCTTTTACACTTTCACGGATCGCATCACGGATCATCCCGGATCGTTGCTCCGGGATCATCCGTGTTATCTCCGGCATTACCGTGTATACACCGGGGAGGCATCCGGCGTGATCCTTGGCGTACCGGCATATCCGGGGAAAAAATTAAGCTTGCTTAATTTTTCATCCCGGAGTTCACGGATGAAACAATCCGTCCTCTTCCCTGTAGGCACCGAGTACCTCCGTGTAGCCGCCGAATACATCCGGGACAGTCCGTGTAGACACCGGGAGGTCCGTATTAACACCGGTTTCATCCGGGTTTGAAATTCCGTATATCAAATGAGCGCCTACAAGCTCAAGTCACCCGTCAACATTCCGGAGATATCCCAATAGACAACGTACACCTCCGTGTAAGGACCGTAAAAGTACCCAGTAGCCTCCGTGCTCTTCCTTGAAATCCGTGTTAGCTCCGTATGCGTTTCCGGCGTGGTCCGCGTTGCTACCTTGTCTGTCCGTGGAGACACCGTACTTGCCCGTGTATACACCCAGTTCGGAACGTATCCACACCGGCATTGAGAAGAAATCGTGGTGTCGCACGCCGGAACACCCCGGATTAAGATCCGGGATGATCCGTGATGCGATCCGTGAAAGTGTAAAAGGGCCTTTAGGAATTTCAATAGAGTTGCGTTTCATATATTTAAATATGCAAACATAACAATGACGTATTACGATATCAAAACATCATTTCCTTGGGAAATACAGTAGTGTATTTAAATCTCCATTTAGGTGATTTATCAAAAACAGCTGCTTTCCATTTAAAGGCAAATATTACAACGACATATTGCGAGATCTGAACATTTTGTTGTTGATTGGATAGAGAACAGGGAATTTTTTTTTTTTCTTGAAAGTTCTGCGATTGTCTCAAGTTGACAAAACTTGAGTTGTCCCAATTTGAACAAAAGGTAAAAGAAAAATCACGAGCTGTTTCAACTTTCTCTTTCATGGGTTAGAGACATTAGTTAGAATGATTTTTTTTGTACTGATCATGCAATTCTAATCTGTAATGGGATATTCTTAATTGCTGATTATGCCATAGAACACAGTCATATTCATATAACATTCACCACCTGACAACATACCAAACAAGACTTTACCATTACGACGATTAGCAATGAATCTCTCGGTTTAGGTCGCTTTGGAGAGGAATTTGGAGTTGCAAATATTAATAAAATATGATAATCCGAACATAATTTATTATGGATATGTAATAGGATACCAAAGTTGCCCTCAAGTTGAATAATTGAAAGTTTAAATGCTATGCCGTTTGTGATACCTTAATAAACTACCGTGTCAATTAATTTTGCTACCGTTTCTGATACCCTAATAAACTACCGTGTCAATTAATTTTGCTACCGTTTGTGATTGATAAACTCGTCATTTCCTTTTATGATTTCACACAACAAATTAATATAGATGTAAAATTTAACAATTTGTTTTGTTATGAGATAATAAGTTGTAATTATAGGAAACATAAAAAAACGTGCCACTATATGGCTTCTGCCAATTATTAAAAAATTATGACCACTTTGTCGTGAACCAATCAGCCCCCCCCCCCCCCCATCATACACACACACATACACACAACACACATACAGGTAAAACGTGCCAAATGGGGATATTTATGTTAACCTATCTTCAACTATGAAATTGGGGATATTAGATTTGAGGTGGTTTTATAAAGATTCCTTTTTTTTTTATAAACGCCAGATAAATAAATAAAACTACATTAAGAATAACACGAATTTAGCCTCCTGTTTTTATGTGGGAGTTAACTAGTCGTGTTCATATATCAGAATGTTAAAATCTCAGATGAAACACAAAGTGGCGCTCGAAAATGTGGTGTCTCACTACGAAAATGTGGAAGTCGTTAAACCCTTTCAGGAAAAGGACAGTAGACTCCTCTCGGGTCATTTTCACCAAAATTAGCATATCAACTGGGGATATCCCCAGTTGCCAGGGTATCCCCACTTGGAAGTTATGTATACATATGATTATCCCCTTTCACACGTCTTACAAACCCATCCACACATACGCACACAAGCACAAACACCCGCGCGCGCACACGTTAGCGAGTGAAATTTGAAGTCAATAGTAAAGACAACACGGGAATCATTGTGCACGCACCCATAAACCTGGCAATTATGTGTATATTTATAATTTGTTTAATATTTGTTTGAATAATTTGGGTAATGTGGGCCTAATTATGAATTGTTGAAGCCATCGGGGGTAGGGTCGGCACCATTTTTATTAGATGGAAACATGTGAATTAACAAGGCCATTGATCGGGGAGGGGCCTGCATGGAGACATCATTTTATTTTAATATCCCTTTCCCTTCCCTTTCTTACCTTTTTTCCATTTGTAGTTTTCTTTTTGCTATATGATTGAGAGCGACCACCAACCCCACACACACACAAACACACACACAAACCTCGTAGCTAGCCACTGGTTTGATTCAAGTCTATATACATATCAAAACCGTCGATTCACTAAACTTGGTGATTTATGACGTTTCTCATCATTGTTTACGACGGAGCAAACGGAAACTAAAATCACTTGACAGGATGATAACATAAGATAATCTGAACAAGCTTCTGGTAAAGATGTGACATGTAACTTTCTGAGCTCTCTCATTATATCTATCAAAAACAGGAGGATTATCGTAGTAGAAATATACTATTGAGAAGGATTGCTCTTGTAAGGTCCTCATATTCGAAATATGACAAGAAATAGTTGAGAAAGTGATGAAGCTTCATAGTCGCGATGAAAGAGGGAGGAAGAGAGGTTTTTTGTTTTGTTAAAACGTATCTCACCTCTGGATGCATGATGCATTGAAACACGAAGAACACGGGTCCCTGATTACGAACAAAGATAATATACAATGGTTATTAAAGATAGAAGCAAGACGTTGATTACCTGATTACAGTACTAAAAACAATTTTTAACTGTTTGGATTAGAGGTTTGTACACAAAAGGCTATAGTCTTGATGTGAAACGAGCATTATCGATGGGATGACAACGGAGCCTGATTAAAACAAGGCAAATTTGTTTTCTTTAAATGCATGAAATATATAGCAATGTCGATACTAGAAATGTAATCCCATCAAAACGTCATGAAATTCGGAGTTGATGTTTTGTATAGGTTTGAATCTTCCTTCTAGATTTCTAGATCTTTTTAATTACCTGTGGATTGGAACTTGCCCAGATCTTATTTCCATACCAAATCTTGATACATGTTTGTTTAATTTTTGCCCTCGTATTATTATTTTAGTTATTGTTGGTGTTGCTGTAAATGTTGTTGTTGTTATTTATATTATCATTATTATTCATACATGTATTATTATTAAATTATGTTGATATGTTGTAGTGTTGTGATGTTGTTGTCGTTTGTTGATGTGCTGTTCTTGTAGTTGTTTGTCTTTTTGTTCGCTTGTTCTTACTTGCAGTGCGTTGAGTAGGATGAATAACCACTGCAAGAAGACATTTTTGAACGAAGCTTGTAGCAGAGCAAACATCCAAGTCATTCCCAGCATAGGCATCATGATCAACAAAGCACGAGCTGTAGCCCTGCAAATTGATAATGTAAATACTTTCATTATAGTGCTACGGATACCGTCCCTCGGATAGGACGTTAAATGGAGGCATCGTGTAGAGGAGAGTTACCACATGTGCACGCTAAAAACCCTCTGCACTATACAGGGAAGAGAGAACCGAGGATTAAAGTAGTTCAGTTCGCTTTTCACCTCCCAGACATAGTGACGTCAAAATACTTATTTCATAATATAATTTGCATAATAATTCATTGCTACAAGACTTTTTCAGTAAACGGATGGTATCACGTCTACTTTTTGGCAGCCAATCACAGCCCTTATTCTTTGCGCGCTTTGTTCCGTTAGCTTCCGTTTATAATCCAATTCCGGCTTTCTGTTCATTCTTGCAAATTGCTCTGACAGATGCAGGACGAAAATATTTAGTTTGTCTGTATTTGTTGCTATTCTTCGAATTTGTAATACTAATCATATCTTTTAACATTTATTCACATCATTATTTCCTCATGTTTTTAATTACAGTTGCAAATATGTTGATGTTGCCTTTTCTTCACCGCCACATCTAGCTGTCACAGGAAATTGAGTATGCACCATATTTAACTCGAGAGTCTCCAAGAGAACGCCATCCTGTACTTATCACAACATCGCTCTTTTTAAATCTTCGTTATTTTATTTCTTTCTTCTACACACGGATTTATTGGATAACATGGTATAAAGTCTAACATTTACCAGAAACCAAACTCTCACTTATTAGGCAAATATGTCTTACAGGCATGCATAATACAAGCATCTCCGTTTTAATAAACACATTAACGTCAAGAAAGTACCGTTCAAGACTTAAAGCCGTCAGTCATCGGTTCCTTACTTACAAGCAAATGTATACCTGCTTATCAGTCAGGTAAAGAAATCCTCAACATAAACAAATATTATTTAATTTTTCATAAAGAAGCATAATCTTGTATTTCTCCTGTTTAGTTAAGGTTCTTGACTTACTTAAGTCTGTCAGTTTCGCTCTTCTTTGTGTTCGCCTTGAGAGAGATAAAAGTCCGCATGATCAGAAACAGGAGGACGGTGTTAACCTGTAACCATGACAACGAAATAAACATAATGAAATATTAGTAACTTTTATAATAAGTATAATAAGTATCGGATAACAGATTCATCGATCTGTTGACCAAATGCTCAATATATTTACATCCAACTGAGAGTGAACTATAGCACTGTGGTATATTGTGAGGGCTCTTGACTAACATAATTATGAGAGGTCCCGGTTCGATCCTTGCTCGGTGCATACACATCATCCTTAGATATTTAGACAAGATGTTCGGCCCACATTTGTCCCTCAGTCTTGTCCAATATTTATTTTGGCCAGAAGGGGAATAAAATACACACCATGCTTCCCAATTCCGCAGCTGGTTTACTGGCAAGGCAACAATTATAATGTTTCCTATCTTTTCTTCCTTATCATTTTTTGTAATCTTTATCATTTCTTGAATGATCTTTGATATTTTCTTACAATTATGTAATGCGTATACTTGTTGAGGAGTCTTTTTTGATGAGCCAATTAGTGCTTTTCATGATCCCGCCACTATTATTCATATGTATAATATAATATAATAATATTTAATGTGTATATAGCGCTTAATACAAATGTCTCTAAGCGCTTTACAAATATACTATTCGTTATTCATTTGTAAAATTGTTTTTAAAGTAGAAATACATTATATTGAATTGAATTTTATTTCTCCTGGCTCGTCGAAGGTGATGTTATTTTCATAGGATACTTCTTACTAAAGGTTGATGATGAAGCCATTGCCTTTCATTTAAAATGCAGGTGCCGTAAAACTAAACTGTTCTAAACTGGAGGATATGGAATGAACATGTGCTATATTTACTCGAGACACTAACCAAATACCCTGGGTCTCGACCAAGCATTAACTAGAGTCTCCCATAACTCTGTTGGGTAGCTACTTACCGCTACGACAAGACACACCTCTGCAAGCCAAATCCACATGGTTCCGTGTTGCACGTTCAACCAGCAGCTATTGAAAAGAAAGGTGATGCATTTCAAAATTGTTACAGATAAAGTTGACTACTAGTTGTGTTATTATTATTACATTGTGAAACAAACTGATTGGAGATAATTGGGAAAGATTGATTATTCAGTACATTCCAATTAAAGTAGATTTTTAGGTTAATTACAATCAAATACACTACATACAGAAATGTCAATATGGAACTACACACACACAATCATGTGGCAGTCTTTGTTTTTTAATAGTTTTTTCTTATCCATAATCTCGGTTTCTACTCATAATATATGTTTCATCATTTTGTATTATGATAATGATATATTTGAAATACATGTGTTTAATTTTAATTTGTAATATGTATTAGATGTTTTAACAGAATAAAAAAGACTTTAACAAAAAGTTTGTTTGTTTGCTTTATACCTTTCAGCAATTTCTCCTCATAGTTTCAATTTGAGGACATTGAATTACACATTTTTCAGAGGCATTTCTACTAGGTTCTTCTTCTAACGTGATATACAAAGAATGAGAAGGCTCATAAATATTATTTTTTCATCTATACCAAATATTTAAACTTTCTGTCAGTTGCAACTCTGTCCTAAAGATTTAGGAGTTTGTGATTGATTGGATGACTTGCAATCGTTCCAGATCAATCGCAATTCTTTTTTACGAGATAAGGCCCAGGAATATAGTAGGTTAGCTTTGAATACCAGTCGTTATTCAAGTAATTACTTACGCACATTCACCGCCATAGCCATCTATCACACTTCCCATCAATACGGCTACCATCAATAATGGAATGCCTATTTAGGAAAAAGAAAACATATCTCAAGAAACAAGAGTCCATATTATTCTCATTTATGAATCAATGCCCAAATGCATTGTTAATGATTGAACAAAAGTAGTCATACGTGTTCCCATGGGCCCTTTTCGTCATGAGCCAACCTTTTACTGGAGCCTAATAGTACTATTATATACTACGAACAAAACTAATACTATCATGACCACCGGTTATGCTTCCAACTCTTTTCCCAATCAGCCCAATCAGGTATCACTAGACTGGGCCGTGTGGGTACGAGATGCCTTACTGAGAGGCTATAGGGCACCACCACCACCACCACCACCACCACCACCTACACCGCTACCCACTTTCATATTACTACCAATCCTTACCCCAAACGCAGAGTAGGATCACCCAGCCCTTGGCTGGGGCCTTGTGGGTCCGGGAGGCCTTGCGGTGAAGCAGTGTCCCTTCAAGGATCATTGAGATGCAGTAAGCCGTCAACAAATAGTGCATGATACCAGCTATGGCCCGACAGATACCCTTTGGTGTTGGGATTGGTGTGTAATAGGTAGACATAGTTATTTTATATCTTTAATAAGACGTGTTATTCTGAGAAGAAAAAAAGATTATCAATAAACACCATTGTCCGGTATGGTTTATTGTCCCAGACATCATGGGTAAATGTTTATGGCAAAGTTGTCCAGAATGGATATTGTATTGGAGATTGGGTACAAGTTTTGGGGAAAGTTAATGGTAAGCGAACTGGCAAGGGTGATTGCCCTGGAGGCATTTGGTAATTATCGTTACTATCATTATAATTGATGTGATTCGATTTGATTTATTGGTTATGATCTTCTTCTTTTTTATTCTGATTATGATTATTATCATTCCGGTATTCATCCGGGAACACTCCTAGGAGGTCCCGTGTGGTTTAGCTGTTAAGCAAGGGTTAATGTTCAGAAGGCAATGTTCTAAAAAATGTTCTCGAGTTGTTTCCGTAGACTCGGACATATTCTCAATAGGCCTACTTGGTCAATGACAACCGCTTATTTGTTTACCTTATGTTCGGTCTGGCCCATGAACAGCATCACCAGTTGGGCCAAGGCCAGTGAAATGGCAAGGCAGATGTGAACTTTGACCTGGTCAGAGGTGTACAATCTACAGGTCAAATCATTAAAATCAATTTAAATCAAATCAATGAATAAACAATGAACTCCAAATTTTGGATTTTCTTCGAGTAGAGGCAAACAAGAATCTTAATTTAGTTGGAATTACACAACCAACATGCCAAATCGAATTAAATCAGGTCAAAAAATGTATAAATAGTAAATCGTCAGTTTCGTATTATCTTTATGGAGAGACAGTTGGAACATTGACCCGGTCAGAAAGGTACCACCATTAAAGCAAATATAATCAAATTAGGGCCCTCTATTATAAAGATTTGCGTCAATCGCAACTTTAAATTAATCGCAACTGCGTACTAGAGATGGCAGTTGAAATTAATTTCGATTGATTCAAGTCAATCAAAATTCTTTATATGGCGGGGCCGCGATGTATCAAAGAAATCAATTTAGATCAGAACTTGTATAGATCCTTTTTCGAAAGAGGATTTTACTGTAAGGGTGTCCCGCCTCTTAAATGAGAGATAAATGTCTGAATGAATCTAAGGAAATCAATTTATTGACCAAAAAAAACTTTATTCACCCACAGTTCAAAACTAATCCAAGAAATCCAATTAATTTATCGATAATAAATCCTCGATTTAAGATTATGATATGAACATTGGACCCCAATATCCGGGGGCAATGATTCTGCCGAAGGTAACATAATAATCAAACCTATATATAAAGACCACCCACATGAGACACAAAATGTGGCCTCTATAGCCAGGTGGTATTTCTAGATAGGTGTCTACTAAGACAGGTTTGTCTGTATCTCAAACTTTGTGACAATTATATGACAATGTATGTTTATCTGTGCGGCCCTGCTCAGGTCAAGTCTTCGTCCTGGGTCGCACGTGTTATTTTTAATGCCTGTCTGTCATCGACTGACAAATGTGATCAAAGATGAATGAGATATACTTTTGTACACAAATAAAAAATGTCTTCCCTAGGATGTTAGTGCTGCGACATTGATTCGAACCCAGTACAATGTGGTTCACAGTCCGGAGACTTATCCACTAGACTTCAAAACCTGTAATAAATGGATGAACTTACTTCAGATAGGTGAAGATGATGACGGAGAGGAACAGGGCGAAGATGGAGATAGAATTGAAGATTCGAGTCATTAAAGTCTGGATCTGAAGGTTGGCACCTTCAATCGCACAATCCTGTATTCGATTTTGTGTTTGTAAAGAATAAAAAACGAAGAAAGGTTTGAAGCCATACTGTACAAGAAGCACTACCGCGAAATCCAAACTAAAATTCAAACTCAAACTCAATTCAAATTCGAATTCAACAGCAAATTCAAATTCAATTTCAACTGTAAACTGCAAACTGATGCTCTTAATTAAATTAAATTCTAATTCTAGTTCTAAATGTAATTCAGATTCAAGTGTAGGGCCTACGTTCTAGGCTTGAAATCAAGAATTCAGTTCGTGTAACACTATAATTGATCACCTATATTTCACTGTCGAGTGATAGGTGTACATGTCTTGAATGAAAAATGACTATACCTCAAACTGTAGAAGCACTGCGAAACTGGTGGTATGGTTACACGCGCAGGTGACAACACTCGCGTTGGAGGTTTGAACGTAGCAGCCAAAACGAGACCATCTAGAGAATGTTTTGTTTTTTAGTGAAAAAAAGAATGTGTCAAGAATGTATGTTGTTTTCTTGCTATCTTAGAACAATTCTACTAATCCTACCCTGGAGGTCACGTTTACCATAGTTTACCGTTTTTTTAAAGTAACTTTCATAATCAATCTTTGTTAGCCTGGCCTGTTTTACCTCTCGTTTAATGATATGTGCAATGGAAAAGAATATAGTAATTCATGACAAATTGAATGATACACAACAGTTTCCCGGGCTCGAATTGTTTTTACAAAAAAGTGAAAATCGAATGCAATCTAAAATCTCATCAAATCTAATTTCTGAAAACGTAAGTCAATTTTTTTAAAGAAAGTTTTTAATTCAAACTGTTAAAAATATCATTTAAATCACTGAATTCTATGATTTTTTACTTTAATTTGAAATCAGTTCTTAAATGGTAAACAAACGATATCAGATCGAATACTTATTACTAAAAAACTCTAAACGTCAACGCATTTTTTAAGCTTTAGTGTTAAATCAACACTTGAAAGGACCGAAGAGTGAAGCAAATCTCAAAATAGTCGATTTACTCTGATAACGTGCTGAATCGAACAGTACAATGCAATCACAGTCAAATCGGTATGCTACCATTTTGATAATGCTTTCACTTCTCGGCCCTCTCAAACATTAATGTAATATCTAATAAGATAATGATGCTAATAATAATGATAATAATAATGTTTGCCCAGGAAGCCTCGTCGATCAGCTTCAATGGTATTCTTCCTGATGGCCCTGCAATTCTTAGTACCCCAACGATTGCCAGGTACCCATTTACACTTGGGTGAAGAGTGACAAACGTGGATTAACGTTTTGCAAAACGACGTTAGTGTCGGACTGAGCTTCAAACCCTTAACCCTTGAATTTAGTGTCAAGTAAATAAACCACTATACCACAACAGCTCCACAGACAGATTTAGGGTGTGGTTGAAATAAAATTGCGAAATCTTACTTGGACACGTCTTCATCATAATACCGGCAAATTCTCTCCTTGAATCCTCCCTAGAAATGAAATAAAAGATGAACTTGCACATAGTTGCTGGTTTAGTCCATAAGGGTTTGTTTTCTAGCCTGCTTTTCCGATTACCAAGGATAAATCATAAATCTAATCATCAATATTAAGTGCCGAAATAGACCACTCTCGTAATGCAAACAAATTTATACTTAAGTGCCTTTATACGAATTATTTCATTCACCTGTTACGGATAATTGTATTTCCATAGTCAGAATGCAAATTCCATATGTTTGTGTTGCTAGGTAGGACGATCTATAATGTTTGTACTAGTAGCAACAACTAATGTATGCAAATTAAATTATGTCCATTGAGATAAATTTATTCCTAACAGATGAATGGAATAATTCGCATTGAGCGCTTCACACAGGCAAATGCATCAATTGAGTTACATTGCGAAAATAGCCTATTCCAGAAGAAATAAAATTGCTCTCACCCTATCAAATGCATTGAATTCAGTAGCTTTTAACCTTTACTAGAACTTGCTATCGATAGCAAATACAAAGTGTTGGTATAAAGTCCTGAATGTGGTTCAAATGAACATATTGGAAGCATATGCGATTTTACAATATTCAATGATTGTTGTCACGGTTGAAATCGAGTCTGAAGTGATGACATTTTAAATAATAAACTCATTATGTTGTATTGCTCCCTCTCAAAACAGATATTACTTTAGCTTTAAAACAATGTTTCTTGACCACAATCGACCGATTTGCTATTTCCATTTGGAAATTCTATATCAGAACTGCATATTCTGAGATTGTCATGGTCGCAGCTACCATGGGATGGCCGTAGGCGTTATTTTAAATTTACCGGGAGCGTCGGTAAATTTTTCATAATTCAAATTTTCGAAAGCAAAAGTGTTTTAGGAGCTAAATTTTCTAGTGCTTATAAAATATTCACAGGGGCATCCAAATAGATTAAAATATAAAGAATTACTATCAATCCAATTTCAAGATTTCCAGGAACGTTGCATTTCCTTTAATGAAACAGGGTCCAGGTGTGACTATGAGTCTTGTCTTTTGATGGTGATGTATATTCTGATTTCCAAGTTAACTCCCATTAATATGTACATGCATTTATATATCAACGGATTATCAACCGTTTGATCTAGTAAGTATGATATGCTGTTGGGTGATTTGTTAAAGTCTTCTGAATTTAAGGCTAAAAGTGAGCTAGAATTTCAGGCTGAAAAATATACCGAAGAAGAAGAATGAAAAGAAAATGTTGGTATGACGTTCACCCAAAATTAATCAAATTACTTGTAATATAATGTCAATTTTATTTTGTATAAACAAATTTAAATATTACAAAAATTAGATTCCCTTAACGATGATATATAAACTAAAACAATTAACGTAAAAATAAATACAGACTAGACGAAATAACACTTCTCTCTCACCGGTTCGCTGGACGCGAATGTCAGGAGTATTTCTTCATCTTTACCGAGAACGATCTGCACTCCGTGCTCGTCGACGAGGACGATGTCGAGGACAATGGAATTGATGATGAGCTTCGTATCGGTATGATCACCAACGCCTTCAACAGCGTTATCATTCCCATCAGCACTGTCACCCGGATCGTAGATAGTGGTGAGCGCGGTCACTGTAACATCAATGACACAGTATGGTATATGTATGTACACATAATAATTTGCAACATTTATGAAGCGTTTATTACCATGTTTCTAAAGCGCATACAGTAACTAGATAACAGGAATGAAACTTGAGAGAGAGAGGGGGAGAGGAAGAGAGAGAGTTAAAGAGAAGGATAACAAATTTACCAGTGTAACTCGCTGATGAGTTAACTGTGTAAACTGATCTATAATTTTGAATAAAATGGCCGGGAAACTCTTCCTGCAATTCGTTTATGAGGGGAAAGATATACACAAGTATGAACAACAAACCAGACATTCTTACCTCCGACTGCAAAGGGTTTAGCAAAGGCAACGCTCACTGTCTTGTCGCCTGTCACGGACTTGATCTCAAAGTCGACGGCCTTATCAGCCTCAAAAGTTTTATTTGTGCCTGAAAACGATTTAAAGATGATGATGATGGTAATGAGGATGATGATGTTGATAAAAATAGTAGATGTAGTAGTAATAATAGCAATAACAATAATAATAACAATAATATTAATAATGATAATGGCAATAATAATAATTATAGTTATAATATCGATTATCTATATATGGCATGATTAACAAATTCGCACGCTAAGCGCCTCCGCTGCTCTAGTTTTCGTAGTGATCAGTGGCCAAGCCTAAGTTTTTTCTTTTTCGCCGGGTGCTAAAATATGACGTCATATGACGCTGTTAAACCGTGGGTTTAATCTTAACCTCCTTTATGAATTGCAAAATGATCACGCATGGGTTAACCCATGGCCTAAACCATTTTAAACCATGGGTTAGATTTCAACCTCCATTGTGAATTCGGGCCTATGAATTTCTGAAAATTGGATACAGCAGCAATTATTTGATATTCAGAGTCATGTGAGAGGATCACAAAGTCAATAATATCAAGGTAGATACTCAAGGACATGTGCGTCAGAAATCACGGTACCTAAATCGTTTTCTTTTTAATCCCATAGCGTATGAGCCTCATGAGCAATATAACCACCCATACACCACGGTACTCCCACCATAATAAGCAGTAGAGCGAAACTTAATTGTCTATTGCGGCACAAACATTGGCACTGATCAGGCACACTTGCACATTGACACAGGTAGCTTATAAGTAAAGACGCAACCTTTTGACGTAGGGGAACGGAGGAATACTTTTAGCGCATGATGCTTTATTTGCCTGACGTAGGACTGCATCTCTGATTGACACGGCTTTTGATGCCTCATAATTATGTGAAACTGATATCATATAAAAATCAATGTATAGGTAGCTGAATTGAATTATTGAAATATGCACTAGTTGCCTAAGCAAGCAATGACGGATTACATAATCCGAACAAGAGTCTATCATATACAAAATGATATTTGAAATACCCTTGAGTTGATTTTCAAAGGTCTTTGCAATCGTGTTACGATTACAGTCTTATTTTTTCATAGCACCTTCTCCCCACTTTCTTTTCCTGTTTTCCTTCTTTCTTTTTTCTTTGAATAATTAACTTTTCTCTCTTGATCTAAGAAAAACATGAAGTGCAATTGTTACTAATGTGAACAATAATTACAATAGACTTGATTTAAATATTACGATTTTTCTTTACAAATACTGTATTCTGAATCATGTAATTATGAAAATGTACTGTTTTATAATTGATTTGTAATTTTGTCTCTGCATGTGTAAACTGATTTTAATTTTGAATATAATGCGAAACTCTTTCTGCAATTTTTCATGAGGGGAAAAAATAAAGAATTATAAACAACAAACCGAAACATTTTTACCTCCAACTGCAAAGGGTTTAGCAAAGGCAACGCCCACTGTCTTGTCGCCTGTTACGGGTTTGGTCTCAAAGTCGACGGCTTTATCACCCTCAAAAGTTTTATTTGCGCCTTAATAATGATACAAAGATAACGATGATGGTAATGAGGATGATTACGTTAACAATAGTAGTAGTAGTAGTAGCAGTAGTAGTAGTAGTAGTAAAAGTTGTAGTAGAAGTAGTTGCAGTAGTAGTAGTAATGATTAATTAATAACAATGATAATACTAGAACTACAATTGTAAACATAACGATATGAATGCATTTGCACCCGTGTTCCTACGTATCAAACAAAAGAACTCATCTGGGCCTATCCAGAGCAATTTGTAAGAAGTCTGTAGCATCAAGGATAGTGGAGATACGATGGGTAAGAAAGGCCTTAAAACGGACCAGAAACGAGAAAAGTGGCGCTGGACGGTCATGCATGAGTGATTCCGAAAAACGAAGAGTCAGGTGACCTAGATTGGATGACGGTGAATACGCCTACGAAATTCGACAGGAATCGGGCTGGAGAAAGGAACTAGATAGGAATAACAAGCACTGCGTACAAAACGAATGAGATTTTTGGCATAAGATAAAAGTTTTATCTTATGCCCAAAATCTCAAACATTCATGCTCGCGTTAAACGCGAACATAAACAAGGCATTGCTATATAGGTGGGAAGATTTTGCTTTTCACCCTAACATCAGTAAAAATTTAAAGTTTCATTTTGAATAAAGTTCTTAATTTTGAAATCTTCTTGACCAAATTCATGTTTTTTCTAATTCAAAGAAAAAAAATCAATAGCTACCTTCTTGTACGACGCTTAGAGTAAAAGAACAGTCCGTGTTAGTCATTCCATTATTATCAGTCACAGTGTAGGTAACTGTTATTGGATTTTCAACAGAGACTTCAACTCCAGGCTGATGGTCAGAGACAATGGATTTAATCCCCGCTGCATCAGTAGCTGTTGGTGGTGTCCATGTGAAGGAATTGGAAGTAGTGCCAACAGGAGCTGTGAATGTCTGGTTTGAGGGGCATGCACTGACAACTGGAAGGGTTGTATCCTCTGAAATACCAAGACCATGCAAACAAAAAACATTTATATCATTGTGAAGATTTTGCTTTTCACCCTAACATCAGTACAAAAATATATATATAAAGTTCCATTTTGAATCAAGTTCTTAATTCTGAAATCTTCTTGACCAAAGTTATGTTTTCTTTTTTTTTATTCAAAGAAACAGTCATGTCCTACCTTCTTGTACGACGCTTAAAGTAAAAGAACAGTCTGTGTTAGTCAGTCCATTATTATCAGTCACAGTGTAGGTAACTGTGATTGGATTCTCAATAGAGACTTCAACTCCAGGCTGATGGTCAGAGACAATGCATCGAATCCCAGCTTCATCAGTAGCTGTTGGTGGTGTCCATGTGAAGGAATTGATGGTTGTTCCAACAGAAGCAATGAATGTTTGGTCTTGGGGACAGGAGTGAACTTCTGGTGGGATGGCATCGACTGGAAGATCAAAGAAAACAATTTCGGAGCTTTTTGATTTGCTATCTATAGCTATAATAGCTAACATCTGTTATTTGACGTTTGGTTAACGATTTCTCTCGAAAAGTATGAATCGGGTTTAATTCAAAGTCTTTTAAGATATCATACCAATTTAAGCTCGTAAATACATTTACTTACTGAAACGTATATAAATAGCAATGTCATGACTTATTCAACTTCAGTAAAACTGTTAAATTTTGTTTCTAAAGTATATATATCATCTCGGTAGCACATGTTATGATCCATCGCTTTATTATTCACACTGTTTGGAACTACTGCCATAGTGTATAATTCCCCGTCTAATAATCTATCGACATAAGTAAATATTTCTATTTTTTATATCTATTCGTTCACTTTTTTACCATTACAGAATATTTTTATCTTTCATTAATATTATAGGAAAGAACGGAGTATTTGCTTTTATTTTATTCCCTTCAGATAAGGGCTTCTCAATAAAATGATTATAATATAATCATTTATAATTAATAAATGACACATATTTGGAAAGCTTAGATCCTCCTCTTTCATTTGATGCAACTCATATGATGCATATTTCACGCATGAGTGATGAAAATCAATTTGAAGAGAGGAAACTGAAAAGTCATTTGGCGGGCGGTATCTATGCTTCATAATTATGTGAGACCACTGGCGTACTGGTGGGGGGGGCTTGGGGGCGCCAGCCCCCCCCCCCCCCAAATAAAATTAAACCATGACCTTTTTTTCAATTCCATACAAGTGATTTATAAATCGGGATATTACATGATTTTCAACAAAAATATGCGCGTTTCTCTATTTCTGTTGCAAACTGACAAATTCCCCAAAAGCCGGGAAGAGCTTTTTTTTTATAGTCACTAATGGGCCTTAGTGGCCACTAACAGTGACACTATAGTAGACAATTCCTTTCCAGAAGCTACAGCGACAAACACTGCCGGGAGATAACATGCTACCCACTACTCGGGCTGTGCATGCACAGATTTGTGAACAAACGTACAGGAACATCATGTAACACTGCCCGTGTACCATTAAAGGGCTTATAGTGGGGTATTGTTTTTTTTCCATCAAAATTGAGATTGTTATCTTAAAAGGATCCATGGATTTTAAGCTTTGATAAAGAAATTGCATACATTGTGGGGTTGGGGTAGCTATTAAATGGACAAATTCAGGATTTCGTTATCAATGTTGTCAATTTTTGGGGCCGAAAGTGATCATTTTCTGGCTAAGATTGGAGATTTTTAATCGTACTTTTCATAAATAGTTTCCCCCCCCCCCCCGGCAGCAAAAAAAGAAGAAGAAAAGAAAAAAAAAATCAGACAAGGATTAAGAACAATAATTTAATAAAACTTCAAAGTTTCCGCGCTTTGCGCGGAAGGGGGAAAACTGAGTTCAGACATGGATTAAAAGTAGAGAACGGTACTACGAATCGTCTTCTTTCTCTAACAATTTAATGAAACGTCAAAGCTTTTGCGCTTCGCGCGGGAAGGGGGGGGGGGAACTGAATTCAGACAGGGATTAAGAGTCGAGTACGGTACAACGAAACGTCATCTTTCCCTAATAATTTGATAAATAGTCAAAGCTTCCGCTTCGCGGGGCAGGGAGGAAACTGAATTTAGACAAGAATTAAGAGTCGAAAATAGTACAACGAATCGTCTTCTTTCTCTAATAATTTAATGAATCGTTAAAAGCTTCCGCGCTTCGGGCAGGAGTGGGGTAACTGAATTCAGACAAGGACACGATACAACGAACCGTCTTTTTTCTCTAATTACTAAATGAAGTGCCAAAGCTTTCGCGCTACGCGCAAGAGGAGGGAAACTAAATTCAGACAAGGATCAAGAGTAAAAAATGGTACAACGAATCGTCTTCTTTCTCTAATGATTTAATGAAACGTCAAAGCGGGAGGGGGTAACTGAATTCAGACAAGGACACGATACAACGAATCGTCTTCTTTTTCTAATAATTTAATGAAAAGTGAAAGCTTCCGCGCTTCGCGCGGTATGGGCGAAAATGCATTCAGACAAGGATTCAGAGTAATACTTACATGTAACGTCACGGCTTCCGCGCTTCGCGCGAGAGGGGGAAAACTTAATTCAGACAAGAACACAATACAAAGATTCGTCTTCTTTCCCTAATAATTTAATGCAACTTGATAGCTTCCGAGCTTCACGCGGGATGGGCGAAAATGAATTCAGACAAGGATGAAGAGTAATAATTAATGAAACGTCAAAGCTTCCGCGCTTCACGCGGGAGGGGGAAAACTGAATTCACACAAGGATACGATACAACGAATCGTCTTCTTTCTCTAATTACTAAATCAAGTGTCACAGCTCCCGCGCTTTGCGCGGGAGGGAAAAACTGAAAAATAAATAAGTTCCTCATATTGCTCCGATTGTCTCATTTTCGCTCGCGTGAACATTGCCAGCACAAACCACTGACCTCTACCTCCTGAACGGATCATCGCCCATTCCCATTCACTATACGTTACGTACTAAACGGCTGTATTGTCTGACCGTTCATGAATATTCATGTTTTTGCTAAACTCGGCAAAATGTTTGCTTTTACTAAATAGAAAAATTGCGGTGGGGGGTTGGATGAAATGGACATAATAAAATAGGCAGAAGTGATCTATGATAATTCATGCTTTTTATGTTTCGTGTGCTCGACCTATAATCTTCAAATCGCTTGGTAAACTGAGTCCAAAGTTAGACTTGTTTCACATTTGTATTATAGGCAATGACGAGCTTGCAACCTAGTTTGAAAAATTACGGTGGGTGAACTTTCAAAAGTCAATGAGACATGAGGGCTCCAATGAAAGAGCTAGTGATAACGTACGTCGGGGTGGATGTGCTTTTCGTTTAAACAAAAAATGAATTTTTAACGATATAAAAAAAAACGTCCATAGGCTAACATGTTAGGCTGCTGACTCTGACCAGGCTCTGACGATAGGGGGCGTTGTGAAATGAGACTAAACGGAGCCATATGGGCCCCGGGTTATAGGGTTTAATTTGTAGACATTGGGACATTGGCATTACAATATTTGTCGGTAATTGGTGGCCAGTTTTGTCGGTAATCGGTGGTCTCTACACAACCCCCCCCCCCCCCCCCACTGAACAAGGTCTAGCGACGCCCCTGATAACAAGACAGTTTATACACTCGAGATAATTTTTGCGAGTACTACTGGTGAAGTACCAGATCACCGTCTTTGTGCATGGTGCAGCAACGAAGCATAATTATACAACGTCTCACGACGTGACAGCTCACTGTTCTCTAACTTCTAACCAATCAGAAGGCCTTGTTTTTTTTCTCCAGGAAGTGCCGGTGTACATTTAAGCGCCAAATGTGGTTCTCAAATTGCAAAAGATCTCTATCTTGGAGGGGGTAGGAGAAAGCAGTTTTACGTCATAATTACCCCAGGAAGTGCCTGAAAATGCGTCTAATGTGGTTCTAAAGTTGCAAACGCTTCCTACTCTGGGAGGGGGTCAGAACAACCTCCAAGGCCCAAACCCGGCTTGGTCGCTCCCCTCCCTCGCCGCTAAAGCCTCGTTCTGTCGCTTCATCGTTTTACATGATTATATTTCACCCCATGCCATTTTGTGCCCCCCCCCCCCCCTGGTAAGAAATTCCTGGATCCGCCACTGAAGCCCATACCCATTGAGTTTTGGGAACTCCGCCCCTTTACCACCCACCAGGGCTTTGCCCCTAGACCCCATTTTGAAAAACGTGGCCTGCCTGCACAAGTGGGGGGTGATGCGGATTTTTTTTTTGTCAGCCCCCCCCCCCCCCCCCCCCCCAAACGTTTTTGCTCATTACGCCACTGTGTGAGACTGATTATTGCATGAAAGTGGTATGATTTCTTTTTAAAAAACGTTGGCTAGGCTGAGTATAACATTTAAGTTATCTAAATTATATTGTGAATATCAATTTTTCTTCTTCAATGAGAAAAGCAAATTAAAGGTATGTTATAGATTTGGACCCCTGTAAAAAACAACATTCGTGCTGATTAGGTTGTTCCACCCAACAAGTGGAAACAAAAACAAAATAATAATTAAACACGATTTATTTGAAAGGTTTTCTCAGAAACTTACCTATCACGCGAGCTGTTCCATAGAGCTCCATACGGAGGCTGATATGCTCATGCCAGTTCAGGGGTAGCAGGCGGACATAGCGACACACTTGAGGCACGGGTAACGTGTTGTCTACCACAGTGTCCTGGTCAATATTGCCATTGAAGACCTTTAACAGGAAAAAAGTATTATTGTTGGACCATACGCGTAGTCAGGGGCACAAGGGGTCTACTCCCCCCCCCCCCCCCCTGTTTGTCCACTTAAACATAGGTTAACCACTAAACGTGTGGCTTACTTCGTTCAAACGGATCTTAATCGCTTCGTTGGGTAACACAAACTGTCGTAAATACTCAAGTCGTAATCTCCAAAAGTTCGGGGATAACGCTTGTGAAATATACTCCCCTTATCACCAACGTGTCGGGTCCAGATTACCGGAGACTTTCTGAGAAATCTACTGCAAATCTATGAAAACTCATGTCTCGACCCAACGCGAGTCATATAATCTCGTAAAGAGTTTGTAAAAAAAACGCCAGTGATTGACACTCATTATCACGTCATTATCCGATTGTATGGGCATGATTTCAAAATTGTACATGTAAAAGATTAGCCTTATACCAGGGACCATCTTTGAGTAATTGTTATCATTAGCATTCAGGTTACCCGACCTTTCGTGAATAAAGGGCACTTTTTCACAATTGGGGGTAGGTTTTCACGGAAGGTCGTGTAACCCAACAGTCTTAATTAAACTAAAAGTAGTAACACAGGCGAATAGCCAATTGAACGAAGTAAGCCAAAACTTACTGGTCAAAACCTCACCCCTACCCCGATGTTTTTACGGGGTGTGTGGCTTGTGGTGCGTGTTTGTGGGAGTGGTGCGTGTATGCGTGTGTGTGTATAACTGTGTGACTATTATGGATGTGATCCCCCATACCCTTATTCGTCCCCCCCCCCCCCCCTCCTTCTGTTAAATGAATCTGGCAACGCCAGTGTTTTCGCAAATGGTGCATATTGCTCCGTTTAGTCTCATTTGACAACGCCCCCTATCGTCAGAGTCAGCAGCCTAACATGTTAGCCTATGGACGTTTACAAAAAAAAATCGTTAAAAACTAGTTTTCTTTTTAAACGAAAAGCACATCCACCCGACGTACGTTATCCCTAGCTCTTTCATTGGAACCCTCATGTCTCATTGACTTTTGAAAGTTCACCCACCGTAATTTGATCAAAATAGGTTGCAAGCTCGTCATTGCCTATAATACACATGTGAAACAAGTCGAACTTTGGTCTCAGTTTGCCAAGCGATTTGAAGATTATAGGTCAAGCACACGAAGGATAAGAAGCATACACTAGAAATGCAATCGTGTCACAACGATGTGCGTGCAATGACGCCGTGTTTCTACGTGTCAAACGAAAGAGCTTCTCTCGGACTATCCAGAGCAATTTGCACGAAGTCTGTAGCTTCTGTGATATTGGAGATAGGTAGGGCGAAAGAAAGGCATCAACAGTGACCTTGATGGGATGGTACTATGCCTACGAAGTTTGAAAGAAATTGGGATAGGGGAAAGAACCTAGAAAGGGCTCGCAAGCACTGCGTGCACAAACCAATGGGATTTGGTGCATGTTTGACATTGCAATCAAGTTCGTTCTGGGGGCCAAAAGCGTGAACCCGATATGCCCCATAGACAATGCGTGTAATGAATGGGCGGAAAACGTGCAGGATCTGTATTATGGCCGGAGTTAAATTGTTTTTTCTCTCTCTCTTTACGTCTCTTTATGGGCCGTATTTGGTATCATTAGAAAGAGAATTTCATGGTTGTTATTGTAAACCACTCTCTTTTTTTCTATAATAATCCTATCGAAACACGTGATGTAAAATAGATGTATAGGACAAAATGGCGTCTTAAATGGCCCCCTTGACCAATTTCAAAAATCAGGCCGAAAGATGCCCTGCGTATTGGAACTCGGCATGTCACTGCAAATTTTCAAGGAAAAAAAAGGACGTTTAAGGGGCGAAAAGCAGTCTGAAAAAATGACGTCATAGCCGAAACGTGTTAGGTTCGGGCGGAAACTCGGCGGAATTCGTGTAGTGATCTTTGTTCAAATGCGATTTACTCACAATTTTCTGTGTGAACATATATAATACTTGGTATCATCCGAAAGGGCACTTCATTGCGGTCAGTTTGACACCATTGTTAACTGCGCGCAATGTATTGCGCGCATTGAATGCGCTATTACGTAATCCATAGTAAATTCATCATTTTTGGCGATTACTTTGCGCTGACATATTTGAATTTTACCAAACTTGGTAAACAGTTGTCACGTATATGGATACATATGTCTGCCAAGTTTCATTGATGTAGGTATAACGATCGCCATTTTAGAGCAAGTTGAAGTTATTTCTCAATTTTCTTGAAAATGGTGAATTTGGAGGGCAATTTTTTCAAATTTGGTCAGTGATAGGGTATATAATTTTGTATATGGCTGGAAAGGGCATATCTTCAAGTATCTAAATCCAAAAAAGGGTACGGGTTTGCCAAGCCATTATGGAGATACGGCCACAGAGAGAAAGCCAATTCCCAGAACTTTAGAGGGCGCTATTTATGTTGTGCAAAGCCATTGGAGCGTGAAATTTGGCATGGCTATGTGCAATTATGAGATAAAGATACTGTGAGATCTGAATACAAAACGGAATTTATATGAGAAAGTTATGGCAGTTTTAGATTATTTAGGGGTCCATTTTTCAAGAACTTGAGAGATTTTTGACGGAGTCGGTTTTAGATTTGAATTTCGAGTATGAAGATGGCATTTTGAAGGTCAAGTCATCCGTCGCAGATGAAAGAACATCTCTCAGACTATCTAGAGGAATTTGTTAGAAGTTTGTAGGATCTAGGATATTGGAGATAGGAAGGAAGATACAAAGGCCTTAAAATGGACCAGAAACGGACAAAATGGCGCCTGGACGGTCATGCATGAGTGATTTCGAAAATCGAAAAAGTAGGTGACCTTGATGAGATGCTAGAGATGATGCCTACGAAATTTGAAAGGAAATGGATATGATGAAGGCACCTAACTGGGAATAACAAGCACTACGTGCAAAACGAATGTGATTTCCGGACGATAAGGAATATACTAAGGAGAATATTAATGGGGCAGAATGTGAACGAAAACAAGGCAATGACGAAGGTTCGTCATTGCAATTATCATAGATCACTTCCTTTTGGTTCATTATGTCAATTTCATCAAACCCCCCACCGTAATTTTACCATTTAGTAAAAGCAAACATTTTGCCGAGGTAAGCAAAAATATGAATATTCATGAACGGTCAGACAATACAGCCTTTTAGTACGTAACGTATAGTGGATGGGAATGGGCGATGATCCGTCCAGGCGGTAGAGGTCAGTAGTTTGTGCTGGCAATGTTCCAGCGAGCGAAAATGAGACAACCGGAGCCATGGTTCTGAATCTCGTAATTTCGCGCCCCAATGTAGTATTGTATTAGATAGACACCAGACCGACAACAGACCAAACTAAAAAAAATTACATATACGCCTATACGACCAAGAATTTGTCGGTTTGTAGTCGATGTGGAGTCAGCTTGACGGTGTGACTGAGGTAAGAGCATTTACCTTGTCGGTGCAGGGGGTGCTGTGGTCTGGTACATTATCAAAGGAAACTCCATCAACACTGCAGGCAATCTTGAAGCTAGTTACCCACTGTGGATAACAATTCTGACGACCTTGCGTTGCCAATCCAAAGATGCGATGCGGGGTTAACAGATCAACCTTAATGAAAAATATGAACGATGATGACTACAATGATAATGTTCAAAATGATAATAATAATTATAATAATGATACTAGTAATTTGAGTAATGATAATAAATTGTGTAACTGGTATGAGAATTATAATTTCCACAATCTTTTTTACTATTATCATATTGTTTTTATCGTGAAAACAAACGTCAATATATACATATTGTTCAGAATAATGATGCGGCAGACGAAGAAATAGTTTAACAAATATTCCCCTTAGGGCTTTGTTAACTATTTTTTCATTTGACTTTAAAAATGTTGTCGTTATGCATCAAAATAGCCCATATAATTTAAGTATGTGTGTGTAGGGGGGATGTTGTGAGTGTGTGTGTGTGAGAAGGTTCATGTGATTTGGTTGCCTGTATCTAGGTGCATTCATGTTACTAGGGGCCTCACATCAGTATGTACATACATGTACAAAGTAAGATAATGGATATTGAAATCGCCACAAGCTGTGGTATATATTGAGCTGTTTTGCAGCGAGTTGTAGTGTGTAGAGGCTTAAGTATTCCTGAAGGTATTGTTGAAAGCTACACGCATGCCACAGGCTTTTCTTTTTTGGGGGGTGCTCATATTAGTATTAATATCAACCGCATTCCATTTCGGCATATGTATACTAGGTTTACAATCAGAGAATATGACCTATAAAACTTTTGTACTGAGAGGGCTAAGAGAGGTTCAGTTGATTTGGTTGCTTGTAACTAGGGGCATTTATGTTACTAGGGGCCTATATTTATAGTTTTACGTTTCCTTTGGGACGGGGCGGGGGGGGAGCTCTTGGAATAGAAGATTGTGCAAATGTTCACATGTATGCTTGTGTGTATGAATGTGGCGTGTTTTGTTGTGTGTGTGCGTGTGTGTATGTGTGTGTGTTTGTGTTTGTGTGAGGGAAGGGGATCTGGGAGTACCAGTAAAATAACCTCCATTTTTTTTTTTTTTTTTTTTTAAATATATAATTTTTGTTTATTTTTTTAATTATAAGTGAATAATATGTGCAATTGACCTATAACTTATGTTTATGTACTCTAAGTTTACTTTCAATTTTTGCTCAGTTATATATAATGGATATGAGTTTTTGTTTAATTATGTTTATGTATAAGCAATCACTGTTGAAAACGTTTATTTATTTTATTCAATTGTATGTTTGTATTACACTATTGGAGGAATAAAATAAAATTATTAAAAAAAAAATTAAAAATGTGTGTGTTAGTCTCTCTCTCTTTCTCTCTCTCCCTCTCTCTCTCTCTCCCTACATATATATATATATAGGCGTGAAGAAAAATGTCTAGGAACGTGAGAAGTAGCTGTACTTTACAAGTTTATTACAAGCTCGTAATAAATTTGTAAAGTACAGCTACGTCTCACGTTCCAAGACCTTTTTTCTTCACGCCTATATATTCTGGAACACCCGTTGTCATGTAAGAGTTGAGAATTCTCGCACTTTTATATATATATATATATATATATATATATGGGTATATATATACATACATGTATATAATACAGTATATATATATAAATGTAAGGAAATGACCCATACACAACAGCTGTTGCAACTCTCGTGGAAATAAATACAAGGCGAAAGAAAATGAAAAAACAATGGTTGCGTCCCCCCCCCCCTTTTTTTTTTTATTTGTTAAACAAAGTTTGAAAATGTATATATATATATATTCGAGAGAATAATGGTTAAGAGGGAATAATGATTAAAATATAAATTTTTTCATATATACTTATATGCCTGCCGAAAGATGTTTCCATCCCCCCCCCCCTAAAAAATAATAATAATAATAATAATAATAATAATAATAATAATTTATCATCATTTTTTATTTATAGATTTCCCTAATTCCCAAGAGCGGTAACTGAGGCACCAGCGAAGGTTTCTCGTATAACTGGTAGTACCTGTAGCCATTGGTGGATATCATTTACTTTTGCTGACCAGGCTCCTTGTAGATTACCAACTCGGACTGTGTTCAGTCTCGCTCTTTCCGGTCCATGATTGGCTTTCCACATGCTAGACGCTGTCATGCTAGAATCTGGGATGGTCCCACTTTCAAGGCCCAGAGCAACGAAATCTAACGATAATGATAACGAGGATAATGACAATGATACTAATAATGACCATGATAATGTAATGTTTTATATAGCGTAGGTTTTAAATCACAAGTTCACAAATTGACGTTTTATATTAACCATATGTAAAAAAAGGTTACAAGCTAGGAAGTTATGTATATCTGTTTACATAATGGTTTCAAGGTGTGGAAGAATGGCATCTATTGATAACTGACGCCCTAGCTGTCTACACATTCGAACAATTAAAATATGTTTTAGAAGAAAATATGATAGCAAGGACATATCTCATTAAAATAATATTTTAGTGTTCCACTCGCAATGACGAAATCCACAAAGACACATTCATATTTTTTTCACTTCCCCCCCCCCCCCGATTCAGTCTGTTCTACTCCCTCTTCTGGTATTATAATGGTGTTGGGATATTATTATTTATACTTAAAGATCAGTCGATATTTCCTTCATCAGACGAGGAGCGTTAATCGTATTTGATGTATTAATTGATCTACCTACATATCAGGTCATGTTTTGCATTTTAAGGCAAAATGGACAGAGTAGTGGAAAGGGAGGATGAAACAGAGGGAAACAGGGGGATAAAGGCGGAGAAATGGAGAGAGGGGGTCTTACCATCGAATGTCACAGGGAATAGTGAAGGGGCAGCAATAATTGGCGTATAAGAGGAAGTAGGAGAGGACATTGGAGAGCGTAGGGGGGAGAGGACGATAGAAAGAAAGAGGTGTAGTAATTAAAGGAAAAGAGGTGGGGGTAGGGACAGGGAGAGAGGAGGGGTCTAACCATTAAAATAACGTGAACGAAATGGAGGGGAACGAGAGGGGAAGAGAGGAGGGGAGACAGTGGAAGAGAGAGGCTGCTAGATAGAAAAAATGGAGAGAGAGATGGATAGGAGGAGAAGAAGTCTTACCGTTGAATGTAGTTTCTTGTGCCAAGGAAGAAATCAGTTGACTGAATACTATAAATGTATAAAGTACAACTCTTCCCATCTGCAAGTGAATCAATATGTCATCAAAAAATTGAAAATAATATTATTTCAATGAATGAGATATCAAGTGATAGGTAAGTGGCAAACATACAGTAATTAAATACAGTAATTAAATTCGTGTATTTTCTTCCAAATTTGTTTCATTTTATTTTAAGTACATTGAAAAATATATGTATATAGTGGGAGACAAAAAGAAAGAACTAAAATAAGACAAAAAGGAGGGAAAAGGGATAAAGGAAGAAGAATAGAGTGATTACTAGACAAATATATATAAAAGGAGAAAGTGAGGAGGCATGAGACAGGAAATGTGGCAAAAGAGAGAGAAAATAACTTAGATAATGAAAATAATTGGTATAAATAAATAGTGATAAATAAAAGAAACAATAAATAACCATAAATGTTATCAACATGTAAAACAGAGTCATTTTTTAGTTCAAGTCCAACAAAGGACATTAAACCTTAAACAAATGAAGTCATTTACGAGTTTAACCTAACCGACGAAAGATTCAGATTTATGAAGATTATAGAGGGAAAAAGAGATTGGTGAAAGAAAAAAGCAGGGCATTCAGGAGGAGATAAGAGAGAGAAACAAAAGAGAGAGGTAGAGAAGGAGAGGGGGCATAATGACTATAACATGAATACAAGATAATTCATAAAGAAATATGACATATTGATTATGGAACCGAATGCACGTTTAAAGAGTATACGATTTGCAAACGGGTCATTTTCCGGCTGTTTTTGTGGTTATATTTCTTCAAGATATAAAAAGACAGCTAAATTAATAATTATTGAAAAAGTAATGATTTACAAGCGAAAAACCGTCAGATGTATTGACCTACTGTTGAATATCCCGTTTGAAGTTTAGATCTAAATTTAGTTCACGGTAGGCGAGTAAGGAAAGGTATTGGACTATTTCTGAGACTTCTTTCAGTTCTACACCACAGGTAAACAAAATTGTTAGCTTCCTACGATTGTACTTATTTGTTCTGCCAGGGGCAACAATAGAGCTTTTAGATTATACACGACGAGAACGTGGACTGCGTGAGACAATGTGACGTCACTGCCAGTGCCTTAAAAAGACGTCACATTGCCTTAAAAGGGCAGACCACGTTATCGCCGTGTAGAATCTGAAAGTCCCTACTCAAGTGGTGGAGCTATGACAAAGAGTCAAGCATTGATTTGGCGAATGAGACGCATAGACTCTTTCTTTTGTGATTGAGGGTTGGTTACTGTAATGAACCATTTGTATAATGCAATCGAATTTAGTGAACAAAACTTTGCTAAGTGCCTCGTTACAAATAATTGTATTTCGATAGTAAGAATGCGAACTGCATACATTTCTTGTTAGGTAGGGCAATCCATAATGTTTTTCCTACCTAGCAACAATTGGTGTTTGCGATTTGCATTCTGACTATTGATCGTAACATGGGAATAAATACATTTGTAACGAGGCACTTACAGATTTGGGCGTTAAATTTGATTAGATTACATGAATGGTTTATTAATCTATGGCATCTGAGTAACGCAGATGAACTTGGCAAGCGCGTTTTTGGACACGCTCCGTTGAATCAAGCGTGTTGCTTCGGGATGCCGTCCGCCTAGACCGGAACAGCATATTCAGGAGCCGTGGAGCGTCTTCCAAAATGGGGGGAGGGGGGGTACCAGCATAAATGGGTACTTTCTGGGGAAAAGGTGCACCTACAAAGGGAAATCTCAACGCGAAACATATACAATATTTAGACATTAGTATATATCCTACATTGTCATGATTGTGATTACATTATCAGAGGTGATATCAATATTTGTTTCTCTCTTTAAATGGTCCTAGATACTGCTTAAGCCTCATAATTTGCAGTTGGGGATAATGATCCAAATATTCATTCAACATTTTAAGATTTGTGATTTCACAGTAGATAAGATTAAAAAAACAAATTATAATAACATTAATATATTAACTAAAGATGCAAGCGAGCATAGTAGGGGAAATTAAAGGGATAATAGGCTCTAAGTTGCTTTAAATTAGGGGTGCATGTTACGGAGAATGAAAAAGGGCGCACTAATCAAAAGGGAAAAGGACACTTGTTAGAAGAAGAAAAAAAGTGCACTTGTCAAAGTAATATAAAAGGCAATTATCAGAGGTGATAAGGGGACACTTCTCGCACCTGAAAAAGGTATACTCACTATAGATGAAAAAAGAACTAGTCTTATGATAATGTAAATGAGGCATCTGTCGCTGGTAAAGGAGCAATTAGGTTCTAATTGGGCAGTACGTTATTAAAAAGTAAAAAGGCGCTCGTTTCAAAATAAAATATAAAATGGGCACCAATCAAAGGTGAAAAGGGGTACTCCTCAAAGATGAAAAGAAACACTTATTAGAAGGGGAATGGGCAATTATAACATAGCAAAATGGGCAGTTATCAGAAGCTTGAAAGGGGCCCTTCTTGTAATGTAAAAGGAGGTAATTTTCCATAGTGCGAAGTTTTGTGCATTGTGGTATACCGGAAGTAAGAGAACAGTGGCCAGACAGAATGAATCAAATATGTATGATACCATGGAACGTTACAATCGACTCAAGGTTAAGAGTACTCCATTAAAATATTGTCAATAGCTTAATCCCTACTACTGATAGGTTAAAATGCATTGTAGTTTAATAAAAATGTATATTAATAATATTAATAATAATATGTCTTATTCATGAATTATTTTCGTACCCCCATTTTAGTGCGTTTTACACTACAGAAAGTTATATTTGACATAATCCCTAATAATACATTGGACACTGAGATAAGAAATGTCACTTTGGTGTTAACAATTTAGGCAATATTGCATCGCAAATTATGTCCGTCACACCAGATATTTTCTTTTTTTCTCTTGGCGTTTAAGATTGGAATGAACTCCCAGACCCAATAACATAATGTAAAACCCTAAATTTATTTCAATTCAATACCAAGAAAGTCTGACAGACATGAGCGCTTTGCAAAAACCCACAATTATTATTATTATTATTATTTATTTCATTATTATTATTGGGTGGTCTGTCATCGACAGATCACCTATTGATTTTGTCAGAATTTTCTTTCTTCTCTATTTATTTTTTGTATTTATTTTACGCCAACTTTTTTGTGAAGAGGATATTTGAGATAGGACCAGGAACAGAACTTATTGTCTATCTATACTAAACATCGAATAGACAGGTGTACGGCAAACTACCCCTTAAGTTGCTATTTATTTGTGAAAATCAGGTTTGAGGAGAGTCTTTGCACCAATTCAGTCCAGAGATATAGTTTAAAAGTCATCTGCCACACGGTCCCCTTTTATAATGTACATAGTCAATCCCCGGGGGTATATGAAAGCGACGCACAATTAATCTCGATCAGGCACCCCAAAAGAAGGAGTCTTTGGGTTTTAATAAAACCCGAAGCAGGAGGGGGAGCTTTTGGTTACAGAGTCAAACAAAATCTGCCTATTTTAGCGAGATTTCTTACGAAATTGGCCGAAACAAATAGAAAATATTATAAGAAATGGCAGCCTAGAATATAATGAGCGCAATGTTTCATATTGTATTATCATTTATATTAAACATAAATGTAAAAGCAAAAAAACTATAAAAAAAATTGAAGCTAATATTCCGCCATTTTCCTTATTTGTCCTTGCAGTAATACCTTATCCTGATAAACCTACGTAACTAATATTATTTTATCCTATATCACTACAGAGGTAACTAAAGCCGTAAATCGGTCTCAACCAGTCCGAATTAAGTACCATGTTTGGCAAACCATCTCAAACATGAGCAATACTAAGATCTGAAATGATGGGCTAAATAATTAGGCCTATGACTTTTTGTCGACTATCAATTAGGATTTGTATATAAATAAGATTAACGGTATTGACGATCTCATTGCCAAGTATGTCGTTATGCATAATCTTCCAGAACACATAATTAACCTTGATTAGTTACCACTTACCCTGGCATACATAGCTTACGAATCTTGGTCACTGTCTTGTAGGGAAAACTCCGCGATGACACCCAAACCTCCCGGTGGCGAGAATTCCTTGAAAATAAGGCCTGCCTGTATACTCTACTGCTACTGTACTAGCCCCTACCAGCGTCAGTGATCGAACTTCAATTGGACTGACTGTCAATCGAGATCAACATTTTGGAATGTACGATTTTTTCAGAGGGGTCGGCTTTCATCAATTTCTGTTTATTGATAATAATTATAACGTTTAAGAATGGGCCTGCGAGTATGATTGATATATTGTTTTGTTTGTGTATAGACTCATATAGCTGGGACTTATGCAATATGAAAGCCTTTAAGGTGAGCATTTTATCATAAACATATGCATGATATTGGGGGATGATTACATAGCCCATCCTCCCCCCCCCCCCCCCGATCTATGCCTAAAATCACCAAGCTAATTAATCCAGAACACAACTAGAGATTACGTTGACTGGGTATGCTTATTGTCTGATGCAGTGATTGGAGCATGCGACCATAGTGATAATGTTTTTTTTAATTATGGGCGGATTGATAATTCACAATGCGTGTGTGACGTATCTAGGTACAAAGTGTGTACAAACAAGTGAATGGATTAAATAATCATAATCAATCACGCTGAAAGTGCGATCGCAAAGATTTTTTTTTTAAATAAAGCGAGAGCTATTTCAATAGCCTTGTCGTCACCTCTCGAATGAGCGAACATGACAATTAACTTCATCCCAACACGATTCCACTGAAGGCAATACATTCATGGGGAATCAAAATTGTCCTGTTTTGAGTAAATTATACTTCCCCTGCCAAAACTGTTCAAGTTAAACGGCAAGTCCACTCCAAAAATAAATTACTTTCGATAGAAGCAGAAAAATCAGACAAACCAATCTAAAACGTTTGAGCAAAATCGGATATCTAATAAGAAAGTTAAATATGAATTTTTGAAAATGTCTGTAAAACTATGGAACAATGAAAATCACGAGACAAATTTGATATTCACCCATGAGTCTGTGACGTCATGTCCTAAATATCCACTAATTGTTTTCTTTGTATTGATAATATAACATTTCCTATTTCCCCCCAAGAATCTTATTTCTTTACACCAGCATCCAAGTTAGATTGATAGTAATATGTTTTTGTGCTGATGCACTAAATATAGAGTATTTTTGTCAGTTAAATCATGAAAAATGTGACTTTTGATAAACTATTTAGATAAAAATCAATGATTGTGAATATACTATATTCAGAAAAAAGTATTAATTCTTCAATGTTCATAAAAGATTTTGTGAAATGTCATGCACGCATTATCATACAAATCATACAACCTGGGCAAAGGCACGGGGAAATATAAATCAATTGATAGAAAGTGTGGACATGACGACACAAACTGATAACCAAATTGGCAATTTGTGTAGTGATTTTTATTGTTCAAAGAATCACAACTTTCTTATTAGTTATCCGATTTTGCTCAAACTCTTTTTGATTGGTTTGTCTGATTGTTCTGCTTCTACTGAAATTAAGTTATTTGTGGAGTGGACTTGTACTTGAATGACATGGGTGTCATGGTCTAGCGGATACATCACCGGACTGTGGATCACATGGTTCGGGGTTCGAGTCCCGTACGGCACTAATTGTCCTTGGGCATGACATTGATCTACATTTTCCACCCTCGACCCAGCCGAGGTACATGGGTAGGCCTACCTGGCGGGAATTAATGGCGTAAAATGCTAAATCATTACTATCAACATTATCATTAGTCTAATATACAATGTTAAATCTGCCAAAATGAAGTCATTATTTCTCAACATTGATACAAAAAAACGAGATGAGGAAGAATGAACTCCACGGTGACCAGAAGTGCAAAGAATCGTGCACGACAAACACATATCATCATTATCCATTTAATGAGTGTTGTGAAAGAGCAAGTAGATGATAATTTACGAATATACATGACTATCAATCGTTCAAAAACAATTTTCGACATTCTAGGTCATTATTTAATGCTAAAATGTACCCCCAAATTCAAGGGGAAAAAAATTGCCCCCATAGTTTACGACGTCGCTATATCATTAACAAAAATAATAAACGTGGCAATGACGAAGCTCCATTCATCTGAAGGCTAATACCAATATCCAATATCAAAGTGTTCATTAATGAATCGACATGTAATTGAACTGAGAAAAAAGAAAGAAAAGAGAAAATGGCCTCCAGTAAGAGGAAGACACAGGAGAAGAAGGAGAAAAAGAAAAAGAAAAAGGAATAAAGACTTAGATATAAATAAGTGCTCATATTTTGGTCGAATGGCAATAAGTGAAAAGGGGATACAGGCAGATATAATCAGTAGAAATGAAAACGGCATGCGATCATGTTTTATAATACCTCACTATACCCCTACACGTCTCCTACAACGGAATTCAAAGGCACTCATGAATTTGATTGCGCCCTACGATGAAATTCCTGGCTATTTGATACGTGTTACTATTATCGTGTACTGTTTGGAGCCAGGAAGGCATTAACTCATATCCTTTAACACACAATTAACACCCTCCTGGCTCTGAACAGACAATATTTGGAACTATATCAGGGGTGACACCCCCCCCCCCCCCCCCCATTCACCGCCTGTTTGAGAATGGGAAGGGAAGGGAAGGGGGAAGAGAGGTAGCAATTAGGGGGGATTGAAACCGATATCGATCATGTTTTAATTAGAAACCTTCAATATGTATCCCTACTCCCTCCCCTTTAATGACGATATTGCCCCTCCCCTTCCCAACATATCCATTTAGGCTTCTTTATCTGAATAATATCATATCGCTTGATGTTAAGCTTTCTCTCTCTCTCTTTCTCTTGTTGTCTGTACCGTGTCCCCCCCCCCCTCTCTCTCTCTCCCTCTCCTCCTCTCTCTCTCTTTTTCCCTTATCCCATCAACCCTTTGGATCTCTCATTCTCTTATCTTTCTTACATACTATCATGTTTTACTCTCTCTCTCTTTTCTACCTTCAATTGCAAAATACATCCATATCATACTATATTTTTCTAAACAATTAGTGTTTGCAGATTATGTCTGTTTAAAGTGTGTAATATTGCACTAGTAATAATTGATTTCTTTTCTCTTTCCTTTTATTTGCTCTTTTTTCCTTGTACTTGATGTTTTGAATCCTTTCATTTGTGAGAATTTCCACAGCTCGACTTTTAGCCCCAACGGATTTATTTTAGAATAATGTTCGTGTATGCATATTTAACCTATTATCCGATTCGCACACAGTAGTAACCACTTCCGGACACAGTGAAATTGTGCAAAGTATACTTTTATTGAAAGTGCGATAACATACATGTAATATGAAAGACAGAGGCAATGTGAATAACATTTTCCTCATAATTCCTACGGACCGTATCATTTTGTTTTCACCTGTTGACAGTGTATCCAGTTATGATTTCCTGCAAGTTTGCCCTCAGGAAAGAGAGTTGGGTAAAACCTGACCCATGCTTGGTAAAGAAAAGCATACGAACATGCATGTTTGTGGGGTAACATTTTAATCCAATATTGCGTAATTTTTCCAGATTGTTTGTAAATATTATCAAATTCTTTGTACGCTCATGATGTTCCCCTTTTACTTAACAGAAGTAAAACATATCATAATCCTTTTTAGAGTGTGTAATATTAACGGACCCATATAGTTTTTCAGGATAAAATATTAATTATTTTAAAGATCGGTATTGTTCTTATTTTTTTTTTAATTACATAAAAATATGTAAGGGTCAACGTTGAGTACCGGTACTGCAAACGTCCCCCTCTCTCTCTTCCTTTATTTTGCCTTTTTTTTTTCATGCAACTTTTCTCTTTCTTGTTCTCATGATGTTTCATATTATACTCTATGACACACCCTAAAATCTCATGTTAAATCAACATTTGAAATGGCCGAGGAAATGCTAGATTCAACAGTTTCAGAATCCATCATTTTAAATAATAAATGTTCTCTTGGGAAAATGTTGCCACTCCTCAGCCTTTGTGATTTAGCGCTCAAGCTTTTTGAGTGCATTCATTATACTGATTTTCTAAAATTGTACATTCTTTCCCGGATTATTTTAATTTCGAAATTAAGTGACAGTCTAATCTTCTTTTGCTTTCAATTTACTCAATATCAAGAAACATTAAAGTGCTTGAAAGTTGGCTGAGAATAATTACCATTAAAAGTTGTATTGAATAATAATCTATAATCGAAATGATGAAACCATCCTTAAAGAGAAGATTGAGTTCTGGGAAGAGGTGAAAAATAATTTGTGAGTGTTGTCATTGCTATTATGCAAGTGTGGAAGAACATCAGATAAAACATGCTCCCTGGAAAGCATGCCTCTTAAAATGCCTTCATATTCTAAATATGGCATGTAAAATCTCAAAAATCGGGACGGATTTTTACGCCACGTGTTCGTGTAGTCCCATATACATCTTTCTGTGTACAATGCTTGTAACTTTACCAAGACTTGGCCAAATATTTTATCATTTTGATAATTCCAGAACCTTGCAGTACACACCAATACTTATATGCTAGATGATCAACCTTTTCTGATCGACTCCACACCGTTTCTTTTACAATGCAATCGAAATGATGAGAACTCAACTTTATCTTTAAAAGTTATATTCAACCAATTAAATCTACGAAATTCAATCTGAAAATCCACAACGAGATGACGGTAATTCTAGTAGGTGCATTCTGAATCATAACGAATGGTCTTATCTACATGTGCCTCAATAGTATATATAAATGTACATACATCTCTCTATTTATAGCAATATTTCAAATGTAAATGACTTTGTCAGAATTTCTGTAATAGTTGCAGTTGACTGTTACAATGTAATATATTTAAAAAAATAGAGAAAACGATGACGCATACTTCGTACCATGTCGCAACAGACACTGAAATACCTTTAAAACATTGATCTAAACAAAATATTTATCACATGGCCTGCATATTATCCTTTCTCGTTACAAACTACAACTTTGAAGTCTAACATACATATAGTATAATATTGATAAACCAATTAAGTAAATTAGTGAAATACCATTTGACATGCCTGTAAGTCATTTCGGGGAGATAATTTATACATAGCAAAAAAGGGCGCAAAGTTTGAAATCTGAAAAAATATCAACGTGTGATTTGATATCCTTACGACTACCTCTCGTGATTTTTTTCAGTCATAGAAAATGCCGATAACTACCCTAAATTACCCTTTATATTTACACGAAATTATTATTTTTTCCCTTGAAATAAATGTCAGTAAACTACAAAACAAAACTAAAACGAAATTACATAAACATATTTAATGGAAGAGAAAGTGAGAACTGCGTCATTTAAATAGATTACCACATGCAATGTATACTTTCCAGAAAATACATCATGCGTAACAAAAATTCCATCTTTGATGAGCCTGAGAAAAATTCAGAGTGAAAGACTCATTTATGAAAAACATTGAATAGTCAGCACACGGGCATTAGATTATTGACTTTAAAGCAAAGTAATGTAAATTACATACAGTACCACTAACGAAAATGCTATAAAAAAAAGTAATTTCGTTGCTCAATACACCAATATTAGTAAGCTGAATAAACAGAATATCAGAAAACAACAACAAAGTATTATAAAACTCTTATAACCATGCTCTTTCATCGAATTTCTGAGATTTTCCCGAATATTTGTTACACATTTGATCCAGTTCCCTTTCTCCCCGCGGTTCTATTTTGCTTAATTTTGTTCCATCTTCAATTTGGTCGATTCGTCCTATAACATTTGAATTTGAGGTTGTGCCCCTTCCACCCCTTACGAAAAATGCGGATCCACAAAGCACGTTTTTCTATTTTTTTGTCAGGGAGCCTCATGAGAATTTGATAAACATCATATTTCTACTTAATACTAATTGACCTAATCAGTAAAATAAAATTCGGACAAGCACATAGGCCTAGAACATGTAAAAAGACATGGTTTATTTAGTGGCATCCAATTCAAATAATAGTGGAATCCACATCCAAATTATGTGACCCCCAACAAATATTTAATTTGTGTGTGTTCTATCTTACTTCTGCTTCTTTGTTTTTAATTTACATGCTTTTATGTGATCGCCTTTGAGCAATCGATTTCAAGTGGATTCGGCGCCTTCCAAATCTCACATACATATATTATTATTATTACAAGTAAAATCAACGTATGATGCTGAAGCAGAGTCTTGGATCACGTAAAGGAAATCTTGAAGATCATCTCTGATAACGTTTGTTTGTTTCTTGTTATTTCCGTGGTATAAAAATAATATACAATGAAAAGAAAGTAACAAAAATTACAAAGGTGCCCTTTTGTTGGTGCCCCACCCCCCCCCCCCCCAAACACACACACACACACTTAGAAAGACGCTCCGTCTCCCTGAATAAAAACATAAACCTATATACATAAATCATAGAAAATAAACTCATTTCAAAAGTCATTTTAGATATACAGAGTCCCCATGTTGGTTAGAAATACATGTTCATGTAGTTATTCCATGCTCAAAGTTGCTTGATACATACAACTTTAATTTTGTGTTTGCTTCTGTATATTTCTCTCCCTTTCTCTCCCTCTCTCTATCCCTCTCGTTTTATTCTTATCATAATTCTTTTTAAAGATACTATTTCCCTTATGCAGCCAACATCGCATTCTGTAGGACTTTGCAGGAATTATGAATCTATCATGCGTGTCATATCTGTAAGATTTAAACATTAGCAGTGTCCTAGTATTCAAATTATGCAAGAAAACCTGTTTACCTTCTAGACTTAACTGTCAGACACTATTGAGTGACTGACTGACATTTGTTAGTAACATACATACAATGAGTTGTAAAAGGTACATGAGCATTTGTCTACATCAATAACCCACTACTTGTAATGGCCAAAATTAAACTGATTGAATCTTTGTGCAGCACAAAACGTAAAACCATTCGGTAAAAGGGTCTGAAAATCATAGTATTACTTAGGTGATCGCAATCGCTCAAGTCGATTCGACAACCAATGGTCGTCATTTTCCTACTGAAAGCCATTTTTTAGCCCTTTCGTTTTGAGGGAAGTTCTAAATTAATGTTGTCTTTCAAATGCCATTGGAATTTAACCTTTCCCTTTTTTGGCCTGCAAATGCGACGTAGTACCTTTAAGGTTTGTTATCATACGCGGGGGTAAATCTCAGGGTGGGGTGCACTTCACGTTTTCACATTCTAGTAGCTTATAGCTTAAAACAAATTGGTAGGGGTGTGAATTATTAATTTGTTAACTAAATGTATGTATTGATTTATAATTTCCAGGTTATTTGGTAATTCAAATTGATACAGTAAAAAGATAATTACATTTTTGTTCTCAAGATGTCTGTTCTGACTTCTTTTTATAATTTCACAATGTTTTCTTTTACCCTTTCGGTCGATATACTGGTTTTCTTCAGATATTTCTTTAGATCTTTAAGCTTTGTGGGCATGGTTTCTCGAATAATCGAAAGAATCAAAAGTTGGCAGGTATACGTTGCAGCCTCATGATGTATCTCAGTGGTTGACCTTTGTCCCAGCAAGCACACCCTCGTGCGTTTAATGTACGTGAAGAACTTGCATGATTCATCTTCAAAACAAAGGTGACCGCACCTAATGACGGACCTCACATCCAGGTGAGATGAGTGAGTATCAGTAAGCGCCCGATCCCTGGCAACAAGTCTGTACACTGTGGATCGTTTGACGACTGTAATAAAGAGGAGAATAAGCAAGTAAACTTGATGACTTTCTGAAAATTGGATTCAGCGGCAATTATCTCGACTACAGAGTCATGTGAGAGGATCACAAAGTCAATAATAGGGACTTTTAGATTTGCACGTCGACATCGTGGACTGCTACGCGTGACGTCCTTTTAAGGCACTGGCAATGCCTTAAAATGTCACAGTGCCCTAAAAAAAGTCACATGTAGCAGTCCCACATGTCCACGTGCAAATTTAGTCCCTCCTACCAAGGTACATAAACAAGGGCAGTGCGTGAGAAAGTACTGTACCAAAATCGTTTTCTTTTTAATTCCATTGCGTATGAGCCTCAACATCCATATAACCACCAATACACCACGGTACTACAAACGTATGATGCAGTAGAGCGAAAATGAATTGTCTATTGCTGCACAAACATTGCCACTCAGGCACACGTGCATGGTGACAAAGGTAGCTTATAGACAAAGGCGCAACCTTTTGACGTAGGGGAACGGAGGACTATTTTAGCACTTGATGCTTAATTTGCCTGACGTAGGACTTTGTGAGTAATAGACGCGGCTTTTTATGCCTCATAAGTATGTGAAACTGTGTGAAAATTGAATTACTGATGTATGCACTAACTGCCATTAATAGCAATGGCGGATTACGTAATCCGAACAAGAGTCTATCAAATATACAAAAATGGTAATTGAATTGCCCTTGAGTTGATTTTAAAAAGGTCTTTGCGATCGTGTCACGTGTACAGTCCTTTTTTTTCGTAGCACCTTCTCATCACTTTCTTATCATCTTTTTTTTTTAATAATTAACTTTTCTCTCCAGATCTAACAAAAAAAGGGAGTGCAAATTATTCTAATATGTGAACAACAATTACAGTAGACTTGATTTTAATACTTTCTTTACAAATAATATCTTCTGAATCATGTAATTATTAAAATGTACCAATGTTTGAAAATTGATTTATAAATTTGTTTATGTGTAAACTGATTTTTGGAAGTTTGAATGTAATGGGAAACCCTTTCTGCAATTTGTCTATGAGGGGAAAGCATAACAAGTTATAAACAACGAACCAAACATTCTTACCTCCGCCTACAAAGGGATAAGGGAAGGCAACGCTCACAGGCTTTTTGCCTGTTACGGACTTGATGTTAAAGGCGACGGCTTTATCAGCCTGAAAAGTGTTATTTGTGCCTAAATAATGGTTTAATGATGATGATAACAGTAGCAGTAGTAGTAGTAGTAATAATAATAATAATAATAATAACAATAATACTAATAACTAGTGAAAAGTCTGTAGCTTCTGTGATAGTGGAGATAGGCGAAAGAAAGGCCTTAAAAAACGGCCCGAAACGGACAAAATGGCGCCTGGCAGGGGCAGATCTAACCTTTTTGCTAAGGGGGGGGGGGTGACCCAATGACGATGCGGAGCATCGTGCACGAGCCCCCGTGAGTGATGATTTCCTGGCATCTACTAACATGCATAGCATCGTCCACGAGCCGGGAGGCGCTTTAAAAAAATATTGTTAACCCCTGTAAGTGATGTTTTCCTGGCATCTACTAACATCTACTAATACTATGTGGGTCTGGACACATGATGGCGTTTTTCTATGCACATCACATTTTCACTTGGAAGAAGAAGAAGAAGAAGAAGAATTTATTTTTACAGTTTTCCATTTATGGGAACTGAACTAGAAAATTGTATCAATGTCACTTTAATAGGCATCAATATGTTACTTTTAAAAGATGACATGTATACATATGTAAAAAACAAATAAATCAAATCAAAATCGAATTGTATACGGTTTAACTTACCAGGAGGTGGTGATGTGGTCACGGGTGTTTTCATTTCTGTAGTTGGTGATCTGGTCACAGGTGTTTTCATTTCTGTAGCTGGTGATCTGGTCACAGGTGTTTTCATTTCTGTAGTTGGTGATCTGGTCACGGGTTTTGTCATTTCTGTAGTTGGTGATCTGGTCACAGGTGTTTTCATTTCTGTAGTTGGTGATCTGGTCACAGGTGTTTTCATTTCTGTAGTTGGTGATCTGGTCACAGGTGTTTTCATTTCTGTAGCTGGTGCTGTGGTCACGGGTGATTTCATTTCTGTAGTTGGTGATCTGGTCACGGGTTTTGTCATTTCTGTAGTTGGTGATCTGGTCACAGGTGTTTTCATTTCTGTAGTTGGTGATGTGGTCACGGGTGTTTTCATTTCTGTAGTTGGTGATCTGGTCACAGGTGTTTTCATTTCTGTAGTTGGTGATCTGGTCACAGGTGTTTTCATTTCTGTAGCTGGTGCTGTGGTCACGGGTGATTTCATTTCTGCAGTTGGTGATCTGGTCACGGGTGTTGTCATTTCTGTAGTTGGTGCTGTGGTCACGGGTGATTTCATTTCTGCAGTTGGTGATCTGGTCACGGGTGTTGTCATTTCTGTAGCTGGTGCTGTGGTCACGAGTGATTTCCTTTCTGTAGCTGGTGCTGTGGTCACGGGTGTTGTCATTTCAGTTGTTGTTAGAATAGCTGTCGAATCGGCCGTTGTGGGTATTGTGCCGTTGTGGTCGACGTTATGTTGTCCATTCATGTGTGAAGGGTGTCATAATTGTAAAGTAAAAACAACTACAGTTAGAAATTCCACACGTGAATTGAGATAAAAATCAAACACACGCACACGCTCGCAAGCACGCATATCGAAGTACATCGGTGCGCGCGTGTGTGTGTGTGTGTGTGTTGTGTGTGTGTGTGTGTGTGCGTGCATATACATATCAAAACACGATCCCAGCTATTCTTAAAAAATCAACTCAAGGGCACTTTTCATACCCTATAAATCATCCCACAGTAATCATGTTGCATATATCAGTAGGTGACGCATAGTAAAGGCCAACTTGAGTTTCTTAACTTTTTTTGAGGGGTTTATGATACACTGTTGCTCATTAAGTTGGAATATTTTTTTTTACCCCTATTTATTGAATTATTTTTACAATGATTTATTCCTAATAGATCTAGATAATAGTATACATTCTCAGATTTTATTGAATAATAATTTGCCAGTGTTTGTTTTGCGTGACTGCTAAAGCATGTGTATGCTGCTATGCTTATCAACTAGGGGACCTACGCCCTTAAGTCATAAATGACAGTAATGAGGATTAGTGCCCCACAAAAGGGCACTAGCACATCGACACGGCTTTGATCCTGTGGTCTCACAGTTACGAGGCCATTGCTTTGAAACTACACCATGACTGTACGCAGCGCCCCCCCCCCCCCCCCCCCCCCCACTCCGGGGTCGGAATGACCGCATGCGTGTTACCGAAATGTCCGGTAAAGGGGTACTTTTCGTGCAACAAAGTCCGGCCCGACAATTGTAAAAAAAGGGGGTGTATTTGACTTTTCACCGGAGATTTCTTTAAAAAGGGGTGTCTTTTCTTTTTTTTCCTCTCATCTCTTTGAACTCCTGAGAAATTATTCCGAATTTAGGGGGGTCATTGAGCATTTTTCCGAATTTAGGGGGGTCTCCAAGGCAGGAAAAGCCTGCGAAAAGCCCGCGAAAGGGGGGTTCGGAAATGTTGGCAGGCCTCAGATAGGGGGTGCTTTCAAAAAGAGGGAACAAGCATACGCGTACCCTGAATAACACTGAGTGGAGGGGGGCGCAGCGGGGGCTAGGGTAGGGGGCAGTTCCCACGAATTAAAAAAACCAAAGAAAATGCAATAAATTATCAATAATTCATTGCATTTTACCCCGGTCTCCAACATAAAAAAAAATCCTCCGTCTGGCCATGCCTCATGGCTCAAGGCATGGGCACACAGAAGTTTTTCTTTTTTCTTTTTGGGGCCGGGGGGGGGAGGATTCAATGAGTTATTGATAATTTATTGCACTTTTTTGTTGGTGGGAACTGCCCCCTACCCTAGCCCACGCTACGTACAGTCATGGTTCAGTGGCAAAGCAATGGCCTCTTAACTGTGAGGCCCCAGGATCAAAACCGTGTCAATGTGCTATATTAGTGCCCTTTTGTGGGGCATTAATCCTCATTACGCAACGACTCAGCCAGCCGCTGAAAAAGCGAGGGGGGGGGGGGTAAGAGGACATATTTTATTTATTGCCTTTTAAAGCAATGACGGATTATGTATTCCGAACAAAGTCTATTACATATACAAAATGGTATTTGAATTGCCCTTGAGATTCATTTTAGAACTTCTTTTGGATCGTGCATAGCGTATTGAGTGAGGTAGTTGTGACACGCGCACATGTACGCGTCTTTGGTAGGGAACTGTTTAGAGCTCCATGAATAACCTTTGATAGCGTACATGTGTGCGTGTCACAACAGACTATCTCTCTAAATACGCTATCGGATCGTGCTGATCGTGTTTTAATTAGGATAGACAACACTTTTATATCTTAGCACACTGGAAGAGGGCTAAAACCGTGGTCTAAATTTGAATTTGAGTGTTTTATTATTTAACATCATTGACATTATGTTGATCACTATAAAATGAATGGTACTTTACAATATAATTTCAAATAAGAATATGTAAAGTTACAACATGCATTATCTAAACGATATTTCACTCAGAGATCTAACTCATTTCAAAAGTCTCCTCTAAATGGAATGATTTCTTTTTTTTAAATCACGGGCTAGGCTGAGTATAACATCTCCATTATCTAATAGCATTGTGGATATATTTTTTTCTTCTGCATTGACAGAAGCAAATAAAGGTATGTTATAGATGTGGACACCTGTTTAAAAAAACATACGTGCTGATCAGGGTGTTCCACCCAACAAGTGGTAAAGAAATGAATTGTATAAATAATGATTAAAACATATTTATTTGAAAGGTTTTCTCTGAAACTTACCTGTCATGAGAGCTGTTCCATAAAGCTCCATTCGAAGGCTGATAAGATGGTGCCAGGTCAGGGGTAGCAGGCGGACAAAGCGACAGACTTGAGGCACGGGCAACGTGTTGTTTACAGCAGTGTCCTTGTCAATATTGCCAATGAAGACCTTTAACGGGGGAAAATAACTATTTTCAGACCAAAGACGTAGCCAGGGCCACAAGGGGTCTACCTCCACCGTGTGTGTCCACTTAGGAATAGGTTAACCACAAAACGTGTGGCTTACTTTGTTTCATCGGATCTTCGCTTCGGATCTATGGGTTACACGAACTTTTGTGAATACTCAAGTCCTATAATCACCAAATGGTCGGGGGGGGGGGGTAACGCTTGTGAAATACACTCCTCTTATTGCCAACGTGTCGGGTCCAGTTTACCCGACACATTCGTAAAAAATCTACGAAAACTCTTGTCTCTGCCCGACACTATTTTATACGAGATATATAATTTTGTACAGAGTTTGTAAAAACGCGAACGATCGACACCTCGTCATTATCTGATTGCATGGGCATGTTTTCATAAATATACAATGTCAAAAGATTAGCTTTATCTCAAGGACCATCTCTGAAAATTAATAATTTTTAGCATTTAGGTAACCCGACCTTTCGTGATTAAAGGGCATGTTTTTCACAAGACATCATGTAACCCGACAACGTAAAGTTTCCGACCATTCGTGAATATGGAGGTATTTTATCACAGCAGGAACGGAGTAGGCAAAAGTACAGGTCAATGCTTTGAATAACCCTACTCCATGTGTTTCTACGGAGTGTGTGTGTGTGTGGTTTGTGCTGCGCGTGCTTGTGGTTGTATGTATGTGTGGGTGCGTGTGCGTGTGTGCGTGTGTGTGTGTGGATGCGGGTGCGTGTATATGTATGCGTGTGTACGTGTGTGTGTGTGTGTGTAACTATGTGACTCCTCCCTTTCAACTATCAATACAGACTCTTACTCACCTCTACTTTACCGTAGATTTGAAAATTCAGGTATTATAATAACTTATATAATTATCGAGGATACAAAATGCGTAACATTTCTGCATCACGGTTGCTTTGCTCTCTCGCATATATTTCTTCTGTATCTTATAATTTCGCGCCCCATGGTATTGTTAATAAAGAGCATTCCTAAAAGTTTAAACGTTTGGAGAACAAAACTCCCTAGCAAAAATGTTTTATTGGCCCCTATACAGAAGTGTATATAACTGGCAAATGTTAAACAATTGAACAAAATATTATAACATTTAATAACCTTGCTAAATTAAACAAATTCTCTCGAGCTTTTCCTACTTTTTTTCACTAAATTAATAAAAAGCAATTAATCAATCTTCAACAACGGTGGAAACCATACCGCTTGGAATGAGTGCTCCCTTGCGAATTTTCCTGTGTTAAAGATTGCTTAAAAGCATAGCGATTGCGTTTATGAGGGCCAGAAATTAAGTCAAGCTCCCAACAAAGCAGTGCCTTGCTGCGTCCTTAAACTGTTCTCCTCATCCAACAGCCGCCCAATCACACCGACAGGTCCGACACCAGACGGACAACATGCCCAACCAAAGAATTACATATACGCGCCTTCGGCCGAGATTTATTAATCGGTTCGTAGACGATGTGGAGTCAGTTTGAAGGTGTGACCGAGGTATGAGCATTTACCTTGTCGGTGCTAGGGGTGCTGAGGTCTTGTACATTATCAAAGGAAACTCCATCAACACTGCAGGCGATCTTGAAGCTAGTTACCCACATTTGGTGATAATCCTGACGACCTTGCGTTGCCAATCCAAAGATGCGATGCGGGGTTAACAGATCAACCTTAATGAAAAATATGAACGATGATGACTACAATGATAATGTTCCAAATGATAATAATGATAATAATGATACTAGTAATATTAGTAATGATAATGAATTATGTAACTGGTATGATAATTCTAATTTCCACAATCTTTATTACTATTATCATATTGTTTTTATCGTGATTTTAAACAAACGTCAATATATACATATTTTTCAGAATAATGATGCTCTGCAGACGAAGAAATAGTTGAACAAATATTCCCCCTTAGGGCTTTGTTAACTATTTTTTTTCATTTGACTTTAAAAATGTTGTCGTTATACATAAAAAATAGCCCATATAATTTTAGTATGTGTGTGTAGGGGGGATGTTGTGAGTGCAGTGTGTGAGAAGGTTCATGTTATTTGGTTGCCTGTATCTAGGTGCATTCATGTTACTAAGGGCCTCAAACATCAGTATGTACATACATGTACAAAGTAAGATAATTTATATTGAAATTGCCACAAGCTGTGGTATATATTGAGCTGTTTTGCAGCGAGTTGTCGTGTGAAGAGGCTTAAGTATTCCTGAAGGTATTGTTTAAAGCTACACGCATGCCACAGGCTTTTCTTTTTTTGGCGGTGCTCTTATTAGTATTAATATCAACAGCATTCCATTTCGGCATATGTATACTAGGTTTACAATCAGGGAATGTGACCTATAAAACTTTTGTACTGAGAGGGCTAAGAGAGGTTCATGTGATTTGGTTGCTTGTAACTCGGAGCATTCATATTATTAGGGGCCTATATGTAGGTTCTAGGACAATTACCCCCTTGGCAATCACCCCCCGGAAAATTACCTCCCGGAAAACTACCCCCAAAGGACAATTACCCCCTGGAATATTACCCCCCGGAGAATAATAATAATAATAAAAATAAGATATTTGTATACCGCAAATTGCAAATTGCCTCTAAGCGGTTTAGAAGAAAATAGCTGATAAGTAAAGGAAACAGAAATTGCATTACAAATTATATCAATTTAAATTACCATTAAAACTTTGCAAATGAAAATAATACATGTACATAATTACAAATCACTTACAACCAAAATACAAATAGTTCATAAATTAATAGTATCCTACGGTAATCTACAAAAAATATTTAAAAAGGCAAAAGGTCAAAAGAGCTATTCAGGAACAAGATTTAAAGAGATGTGTTTTTAGCATTGTTTTAAATGTATTTACAGAGCTAGCATTGCAAATTTGAAGGGGGAGATTGTTCCAAAGAAATGCAGCTGCATAAACGAAAGAACGTTGACCGTATTGTTTGTATGAAATAGTGTGAGACCGAGCGAGGAGAGATTGAGAAGCAGACCGCAAAGTCCGGACAGGAGTGTATCGAGGAAGGAGTTCAGAAAGATATGAAGGAGCGAAACCATGATAAGGCTTGAAAGTAAGGAGGAGGATTTTGTAGGTGATGCGAGAAGTGATAGGAAGCCAGTGAAGTTTTTGAAGAACAGGGGTAATGTGAGAAGTACGAGGAACACAAGAAACAAGACGAGCTGCTGTGTTTTGGATACGCTGGAGCTTTGAGGTTATTTTTGCAGGAAGACCAAAGAGAAGGGAATTGCAACAATCTAGCCTAGATGTGACTAAAGCATGGATAAGACGATGGGTTGTATTCTGGTCGAGAAACCTACGAATTTTTCCTATTTTCCTTATAGCTACAAAAGCAGATTTACAAATGGCATCAACATTTTTAGACAAAGTAAGGGAAGAATCCATAACAACACCAAGATTACGGGCCATAGCGGATGGCTTAATTACAGACTGCCCAATTCGTAAACTGATTTGTGGGACATGAGAACAAAACTTGGAATGAAAATGAAGAAATTCGGTTTTAGAGTCATTAAGAGAAAGCTTATTCTGAAATGCCCAGGTTCTAACATCCTTTAAGCAATTTTCCATCTTCTGAACAGCAGAAGAGCGATTTCCAGAATCAAATGTTAGGTACAATTGCACGTCGTCTGCATATGTCATACATGATATATTGTGAGCCAATATGATATCTTGCAAGGGAGACGTAAACATAATCAAAGTAACGGGCCGGCGACAGAGCCCTGTGGGACCCCGCACCACATATTGTGTTTCTTCGAGGAGACATAATTGATTGAGACAGACTGAGAACGACCAGTCAAATAAGATATAAACCACTGCAAAGCAGTTCCACTTATCCCAAACCGTGAGGATAATCGTTGTACAAGACAATGACGATCAATTGTTTCAAACGCAGAAGAAAAATCTAAAAGCACTAATATTGTTTCTTGTTTCTTATCGAGAGCACACAAGATATCGTTTTGGACACGAACAAGAGCTGTCTCTGTGCTGTGAAAAGCTGTATATGCAGATTGAGCAGAACTATACAGATTATTCTCATTTAGATAATTTTGAATTTGACTGACTACCGCCCTCTCAATGAGCTTTGATACAAATGACCTCTGCGTCTAAATGTGGTTTCTTCAACAAAGGTCGGACCGAAGCTTCCTTGAAATGTGCAGGGAAGTAGCCAGATGACAAAGATTGGTTGATAATCTTCGTCAGCGTAGGAACAAGTTCATCAATGCATCCCGTGAAAACAGACGATGGCAGAGGATCAATTTCACAGGATGTCGAAGTCTGTTTGATTAATTTCAAAACGTCCACAGGAGTCGAGATGTCAAAATCAGTAAAGGTAGATTGGCAGACTTCAAGCAATTCTACAGAGAGTGGAGGCAGCTGCGTAGCATCAATTCTGTCTTCCAAGGTTCTTATCTTATCGTCGAAAAAGTCCGCAAACTTGTCCGCCAGATCTTTGGGATCTTCATGCTGTGGGAGCTTAGGAACCTGGTTACCATGGCAAAGCTTATCAATTACACGAAACAGGCTGGATTCGTCACACTGGGAAATCTCATTAATATGATAGCTTAATTTGGCGATGGACAAGAGGTCATGATATATCTTACACTGTTGGGTATAAATGTCCTTGTCGACGGTAAGACCAGACTTTCGCCACTTCCGCTCAAATCGTCTCTTTTCCTGTTTTTCTTTACGAAGAGAATCCGAGAACCACTGGGAATGTGGGCGAACAACAATAGTCTTCTCTTTTTTAAGGCGCATGGTGGTCAAGAATACTGTCACAAAATTGGTTTCGTTTCGTAGATAGGCCTTATCGCAAATAGCCTCACGCAAGGGACCATGGGATTGAAAAGGGAACAAGAGCGCCGCAAACGTCTGATCGCGACGATGCGAAACGCTAGCAGCCGACGCGCTCTGTGTACAGTACACACGTACGTACTATACTACGTACATCGAACGTTGGCTTATTCTACTTTCAGCTCTATACCGATCAAACATCTCGTGATATTTTGTCTTGCAAACTCACTGATTACATTGATTCTACATGATGGGTGGTGGAGACAGATGTGCTGTCTATGGATGCAACAATAACCGAAGATATCCAGAAAGATAAGAATGATTTTTATGTTTTACTTACGAGTTTTGTGATGACAAAGTGGGAGGCACTGCATGCCTCTAAATCTAATCGAAACAGTGTTACGAGCGAGTGGCGAAGGGAATCGTGTCGGGACAGCTACGGCGTTGTTGCCAACAACAGGTGCTAAAGCTTACCTTGCCATTCTTAATGCTTTTCATCTACCTGGTTTAATTTATTTGATTGCCCCTGTGATTTTCCTTTTTTGAAAGAAAATTGCCTTATCAATACATTAGTTGAACGAAATGAGAAAATAATTAGTTCAATTGACAATTTTAAATCGTATACATGATGATTCAGATGATTGTTGATCTAATTTGTGTCTTCTTTTTCTTCTCCCAACAGATATGTCGTGATCGAAGAACCATGTCACCTATAGGTTTCACAAAGTGCACAGATCCTCGGAACTATATATGCGCCCAGTGGACCAGGCGTTTTTTTCTTCAATCCTATTATATTTTTATCATAGCGAAGACATCCAAATACATGCAATTGCACCTAAATATTTTGTGTGTCTTTTTATTTAGATTTGAGATTTGCAGAAATGGAAAAAGATAAGAGAATAAGTCATTTACACAAGGGCGAATGTGAATGCGAAAGGAGAGCTGGCAAACTAAAAAGAATAAAAGAAACAAATGCTACATTACAAGCAGTATGAGATGGAGGATAAAATTGTGAAAGAGAATGACTTGTGATTAAATATTCGGAGATAAAAAGTTGTGTAATCGATACCCAGCTATAGCAATGTTGTAGCCAAAGTGGATGAGGTGGGGGGGGGGGGTGAGCTGTGGCATTCCCATAAGTTTTCTTGGCAATATATCTCTTCCTCCTCTCTTCTATACTTTTCTCAACAAGTACACCTCTTAACTCCTCTTCTCAACATGTACATCTCTTCACTCCTCTCAAAAAGTACATCTTTTCCTCCTCTCTTCTATACTCTTCTATACTTTTCTCAACAATTACGTCTCTCCACTCCTCTATATTAGCTCAACACTGACATCTCTTCCCTCTTTATATTTATTCATTACTAAACAAGTAGTATATCTGAATCAATCTTTGTTTAATCCTCGCTCATTGTGATAGCTTCATTAAATGTTGGAATCGCTATTAGGCCCTAACCCTTACAAAAAAGTAATTGAGTAATCAAGATATTTTCTCTCATTTGATCTCTTCCATAAATTACAAAACTGTCCATACACAGTAGAAATGAATAGAAACAAGGCCATGAAAGATAGTTGTCTTATATTGAACATTTACTTTATCTCTCATACGTATAAAGCAATCAGTATCATGTAAACAAATTTACAGATCATAAAAACTAATTAGGACATGTATTTACTTCATACGAGATAACGAACTTCCAATTCATTTTCGGAAATGGACATTTAAATTATGAATATTGTTGATTTCTGGGACTACCCATCTTCCATCATCAAGTATCAGCTTTTCCTGCTGACACTTTAACATCTCCTCAGTGCTCGATCAGCTTTCTCATCAATCAAGCTTTTCTGTCCAATAGGCTTTTTCAGCAAGTTCAGCGTGCTTTTCACAATTATTGACTGGTACGCGCCTATCCCTCAAAAATATCTTGAGTTTAGTGGCTGAAAACTGTAAAAACCTACAAGCTCCGTCTGCCATAATTGCAGTGAAGTACCACAAAACAAAGATTAGTTCTTTAGCTCTGGGTACAAGTATCAAATTGGTTACAAACTGCGGCTGAAAGAGCAGTAAATTTGATTAAAATAGCTTCGACTTCGAGTAGTACTATACAAAACGTGTGACGTTGTATGGCTTCCCGAAAGCCGAGATCGTGTTTGCTCCCTTTTCTATCCCAGAGGCCTTTGCGCGAAGGGCGCCACCCAGCGACGAAGGCTATTTGCGATAAGGCCTATAGCTATGTTTGGAGTCAAGAAAATCACTTGTCTTAATTCGTTTCCTCATATCTTCGGCGTAGATGGCGTGATTCAAGTTAGATATACGATGCGCTTTAGTCACGTGTCAATTTCAAGTAATGTTTGATCGTGCATGTTTTCGACAGTTTTAGTCTAATTACTTTTCTACCATGAATAATTACCGGTTTTCTCCTGTTTAGTTTTATAGATTAAAACTAGTGCTTTCATTTGATATATGGTTTGTTTCGATCTGTTATTTGGAAAATGAAGTTATATCAATGCTTATGTAATTCTTGGAAAACTAACGAGAATAACAAATGTTTAAGAAACGTGTATATAGATCAAGTGTTTAACGTGGCGAAGAGCTTCCTGTCATAGTCTACATGATTGCCGTCGCCCACTGGGCACATTTACACTGTAAAGCAATCAAACTATGTTTGGATATTTTGCCCAATAAAAGTTGCGTGCAAACGAAATGATTGATATGATCGTTTGCATGTCTTTCCATGAGGAAGCCTAAGATTGATTTCTGATCTTAGGCGACGACCATGGTTAGGATCTAGGTTGGTTAATGTGTTTGTTGGGTCTTTTGCGTTCTAGCATTAGACAATACCAGGGGTTGCTCTTTCGGTGGTCCAGTGATCGTGGTCTGGAGTAGACGGATGGTAGGGACTACTGCCTAGCAGAGACTGTACAAAGACAGACGGTCTGGTTGTTTGAAGGTGCATGCATGAAGCAGACTGGTGCGGCCAATTGAAGTTGCATGAACAAGCAGACTGGTATAGACGTCTGAAAGGTGCATGAAGCAAACTGGTGCGACCAATTGGAGTTGCATGCACAAGCAGACTGGTATAGACGTTTGAAGGTGCAGAAGCGGACTGGTTTAGTCGGCTGGTGGTACACGACGGTACAACGGTTGGTAGTAGACGGTGGTGAAGTACAGACCTGTGACGGTCTGGTAGTGTCGACTGGACGGTGGTCGAGAGGTAGTGCGAAGCAATATATCAGAGTGGTGTCAACGTCAACGGGGCAGTATATCTCTGCCAAACGGATCCACGGTGAAATTGGTACCGGACTAGGAAAACCTACCAGCAGAAGGCATCCTGACAAGAGAAGCTGCTGGGAAGAACATCGACAGGAACCGGTTTCGTTACATGTGGTGTCAGAAGTGGGATCCAGTGACAATGGCACAAGGAAAAAATAGGCAGAATCGACCAACGCCAGGAGAAATGATGAAGCACTTAGAAAGGAGTATGACAGAAGTAGATCAAATGATAGAGCAACTACGTGCTTCGATGAGTCAGGCACCAGTTGCAGACTCAAAACCAGGTCGCCAGGAGGCATTTTCCCCAACTCTGAGTGGACAAACTGCATCAGGACCAACTGCAGATTCACAGATGCCAGCGGCACAGCGGGTTAGATTTAGTTCAACGCCCCGAGAACAAAGTAGGCGGCTGCCTACTGCAGGAACTGGAGTTCATATTACACCACCGCTTTTCTCTCCATCTATGCATGATGTGGGGAGGGCAAATGATGCATTAATCGGCAGACGACCCCATATGGTACCAGACAGATTTGACGGTCACACTCGTGTCGAGGATTACTTGCACCATTTTGTTTGTTTGTTTGATTGATTTTATTTCTGCGTTCAAAAATATACAAATTCAAAGTCAAAGTACAAAATTTCGAACAATAACAAATACAATGAATACAATGTTTACAAAAGTAATTAAATGAAAAATCATGTACAATTATATCATATATATATATACATTTATATGGAATTCTAAACGTGAAAAAGTAAAACGAAATGTTTGTATCAAGTCAGAAAGAGAAGGAGGGGCTTGGTATGGTTGATTTGATTTTGAAAGCTAATTCACTTAGATTATCATGGATATATAAGTTTTTTAATGCAGATGATGCAATGTGGAAGACATTATTTTCATTTTGGACTGAAAGAGTTGGCGGGATGCCGTTATGTTTACAGTATAATTGTCATATTAAACACATGAAAATGATATGTAAAAAAAGAAATTTACCAATGTTTTATATGGATTTGCTTTGCACATGGTCAGAAATTCGATATGTAAATAAATTTGAAGTAAAAGATATTCCCAATGAAATACTTTGGAATAATAGTAATATTGTAATTGATAATAAACCTCTGTATTTCCCATCGTGGAAAAAAAAAGGAATTTGTCAAATAAAACATGTTATAAATCAAGGTACATGGATAGATAACTCTCTATTCAATAACCATTTTGATGTAAAAAATCTGTTGTTTTTATTCAAAATGTCAAAATTAAAAAAAGCATTCCCAAAATATTGGTCACAAAATTTACGTTTAAACAAAGCTTCAAGTCTCAATCAAACAATGTACATTGAGACAACTTTAGATGTTATAAACATTGAATTCACTACAGCGAAAAGTTACTATAATTTAATGCTAGAAAGGAAAAAAGAAAAAATTGGTTTCCTTTTCTGGCAAAATATTTTAGGCCTACCAGAAACATTTGTTTGGAAAGATGTATTTCAGTTCAAATTTAATAAGATAAGAGACAATTATATTAAACAATATAATTTCAAATTAATTCATAGAATATTGCCATCTAAAGACAATCTTTTTATATGGAAAATCGTACAATCCAACGAATGTGAAATTTGTCGAGAAAAAGAAACTATTGAACATTTTATATTTCGTTGCAAGAAATTAAGAGTTTTCTGGAAAATTATCTCAAGAATTATATATTTCATTTTTAAAATAGAAATTGAAATTGATATGAAAATGTTATTGATTGGATATAAAATAGATAAAATAAAATTTACTTTACTTAATTTTTTGATCAATTATGCTCAACTGGTTATATACAAAGACTACGTAAAGCGGAACTTTGGGGAAGTACCAACCAATCCAAAGAGGTTAATAAATAATTTTATTTCATCTTTAAAATGTTATTTGAAATACAAAGAAAATATAAGATACTTCGATAACGAAGAAGTTAAGAAAGTATTAGAAATGTTAAAATGATCATTTTAAGAAATTATGTTGATCTTGTATTTAATTCATATGTTTCATTTTACTTGTTTTGTAAATAATATATATGTATTTTGAAATGGAACAATAAAGTCCCTCTGAAGAGGTAAAAAGAAAAAAAATGTACAATTATATCATTCGATAAACATGTACGAAGCATACAATAACATAAGAAATATGAAATATTTTCAATAAATTAGAGAGGTAATTTGGAACGCAGGAGACCACCATCGTGAGCGGTTAGGCTGGAAATGGATGGCGGCCTCGTAAAAGAATTGGCGACATAACTCTCTTCGAAAAAACTGAGTGACCAAGAGGGTGCGGTGCAAGTGCAGTTGCATGATAAAGAATAATTAAGTCACGGTTTTGTTATACTAATTTAAAGAGAGGGGAGCATATGATTGTATTATTTGTCGTTTAAGTGTAGCTTTTAAGGAGTAGATGGTTGAACAAGACTTTATGTTGTCGGGTAAATCATTCCAAATGTGCGGGCCAAAATGTCTAACAGATTTGTGTGTTATTGATAATTTGGGGTTTGTAAGATGGAAGTTTCCAGATATGCGAGTAGAGTATGAATGAACGGAATTATTAAACCTAAACATGTTATCAAAGGATGGTGGAAGCAGATTATTAATGTACTTAAACATAATAACTGCTACTTGAGTAGTGTTCAGATCGAAAATGTTTAGTGTTTTAAGTTTATAGAATAAAGGATCAATGTGAGCTAAGAAATGCGAACCTGTACAAATACGTATGGCTTTCTTTTGCAGTTTTAAAATAGAATTAATTTTTGTCGAACCACAATTTGCCCATACACTATTACAATATGTTATATACGGGAGAACTAGCGAATTATATAGTAGGAATAAGGTTGCATGGGGTAGAAGAAACTTTAACTTGGAGATTATTCCAATACTTTTGGAAATGCACATTGTAACTTGGTGTAAATGATCATTCCAAGTCAAGGCTTCATCTATAAGGACACCCCAAAACTTGGAATTAGTTTTCTTCTCTAGTAGCATACCATCGATTTTAATATATATAGGTGTTTCTGTATTATGAGAATGATGTTTAAAATACATGAAATGAGTCTTTTTTGTATTAAGTGAAAGTTTATTGGATTTAAACCAATCGGATACTTTGTTAATTTCATAATTCAAAGTATTGTTTAACATATTAAGATCTTTATGGGAATAAAAGATATTTGTATCATCGGCAAATAAGATAAAAGAAAGAAGGGGGGATGTATTGATAATATCATTTACATAAAGAAGAAACAACAGTGGACCTAAGATGGAGCCTTGAGGAACACCGCATTGAATTAAAAGAGGATCAGAATCATAACTATTAAATGTAACATATTGTCTTCTGTTTGTTAAATAATCTTTAAACCATAAGAGTGGCTGACCCCGAATTCCATAATGACTGAGTTTGGAGAGTAGAATAGCGTGATTGAGCGTATCAAATGCTTTACTCAAGTCACAGAATATACCTATAACATGCTCTTTGTTAGCTATGGCACTTGTAATTTTGTCATAAATTTGAATTAATGCTAAGTCAGTTGAGTAATTTTTTCTGAAGCCATATTGATTTGAATTGAGTATTTTGTGTTTAGTGATAAATTTGTGTAGCCTATTATGAACGATCTTTTCTAAGACTTTGGATATACTTGGAATTAGGGAAATTGGACGATAGTTACTTATTTCATGAGGATCATCTTTTTTGAGAATGGGGTTGACTTTAGCTAGTTTTAATAGATCAGGGAAAACACCTTGCGATAACGAGTGATTAAATATGTGAGTTAACGGCTTTGCAAGTGGATACATTATTTCTTTTAGGAGAGACATACTTATTTTATCAAAACCGTGCGATTTTGAGTTGTTAAGAGATTGGGTAATGTTAATAATTTCGCTAGGATTTGTCGGATTTAAAAAGAGAGACTCTTGGTTTTGATTGGAAAGATAGTCTTTAAAGTGAGAGTGAGTTCTATTAATTTTGCTGGCGAGTTCAGGGCCGATATTTGTAAAAAATGAGTTAAATGAATTTGCATGAAGACTAGGATCATGTATTTTAGTGCCATTTAATGTGATATTATCCGTGGGTGGGGGATTCGTTTTTTTTTCCATTACCTCTTTGATAATTTTCCAAGTTGCAGTTGTGTTTGAACTGGCCTTTTTTATTTTATTAGAAAAATGCAATCTACGGGATGTACGGATAAGTTTTGTTAATTTGTTTCGATAAATTGTATATGTGTTTAGGTTAGTGTCAGTTGGATTGTGTAAATGTGATTTGTAGAGGCGATTGCGTGTTTGTATTGATTTCAATAAACCTTTCGTTATCCAAGGATTCCTGGGTTTATTTCGCTTATTACTCATTTTGCCTAAAGGAATATTCTTTTCATAATAATATTGCAATTTGTTACTAAAATGTTTATATGCAGTATTGACATCATTTACACTTTATACCTCAGCCCATCCCTCGAAAAATAAATCCTGTTTCAGCAATTCTATATTACGTTTGGATTCTTTGCGAATCAAATGATTTACGGCCAGATAGTTTGCATTCACAAGTTAAAAATATGGGTAAGTGATCCGACACTTCAGAACACAATATTCCACCGATGGTTTTGTTGTTATGTACGTTTGAAAAAATATTGTCAATCTGAGTTGATGAATGTGGATTTATTCTGGTGGGTTTATTAATAATCGAAAAAAAGCCGTATGAATGCATCAACTGCATACAATTGGTTGAGTTACTGTTATCAGATGATGGTGAGAAGTTGATGTTAAAGTCACCAAGGATGAAATTGTGTTTATTTTCATCCCCTATTTTATGAAGATGAAAATCCAGTTCGTCACAGAATAAATCACAATTAGAATCAGGGGGTCTATAAATCAAACCTATGATGACATTTTTGGTATTTGAGTTATTAATTTCGATAAATAAAGATTCTGCTTGTGTTAGTTTAATATCTGAACGGATTTTGAAGTTTATGTTTTGTGTAATATAAAACGCAGCACCGCCACCTCTTCTTCCTTTGCGGTCCGCCCTAATCAACTTATAATTAGGCAAATTGAACATATCTGGAGAATTCTGATGTAACCATGTCTCACTTATTCCAATGACGGAAAATGCAAAATTATTTAAAGAGTGTAAAAGGTTTTCAACGTATTCGAAATTTTTGTTCAGACTTCTGGAGTTTGTATGTAAAAGTGAAATATTGTCTGGTTTGTAAGAAAATGAATTTTTGAATTCTTGGGGTGTGTAGTATTTGCTCTCGTTTATATCGTCGACAAGAATATCGGGAGTGTGCGCGTGCGAATTCATTTAACGATACGTATTATGTAAAGTACCGAAAATTTGGAGGATGAATAACTGCATGTGTGATGCTGGTGCGTTTGTGTGTGTACGAAGTGCAAGTGTGCGGGTAACTTCAAAATATAATACAAATGAAAATACAATAATACCCCATTCACAGTGGTTTTGAAATTTGTAGCGGCGTTGTAGCGGAGCGGCGACACCGCCATAACACCGCTACAAATGCATTCACAGTAGAAAAGTTATCCCGCTGCAGCAGCGGGATAAATATCATGTACCCATTCACGCTGCAGCGGGTGATTTTTATTACCTCCGTAACAAACACGTGTATGCATGGCTCATGACCCGCGAGTGACCCCGATATGACCGGAAAAACATGTCAAGTTGCTTTTTGTATCCTCGATCATATTACTTTTTAAAAAACATGCTAGCATTTTTATTGCTTCCAGTCAGAATATTTTAATTTTTTGAAGTGTGAAATATTTTTATTTGGATAATTATAATATCTACATAATAATAAAATCAATTTGAATCCACTGGTTACTTTATTTCTATTTCACTTTATGTTCCCCATTGCTGGAGAAAAGAGGTCAGTGATAGGTAAGTAAACAAATCACACGTGTTTGTCGCGGTGTTATAGCGGAGAGCCTTCACACTGAGTAAACACCGCGACAGCAGCGGGACTGTCCCGCTGCTGTAGCTAGGCGAACCTAGCGATAGTTTGTCGCGGCGTTATCGCGAGGCGGTGTTATCCCGCGATAGTTTATAACGGGTCCGAGCCTTCACACTGAAGACAACACCGCGACAGCAGCGGGACAGTCCCGCTGCTGTCGCGGTGTTTGAGGCCACTGTGAATGGGGTATAAGACCCATCTTGGTCACAGTTACAATAATTGCTTAGGAGCAACAGAGCGGAGCCCGACCGCCCGAGTAAAGGGTGTATTTTTGACACGCAAAATAGAGGGGCTGGGAAGAAACAAAATGCTTGATAACAATAATGACAAATCGGAGTACGATTATTAAATGGCAAAGAGGGATTTGACATTCCCGCTCATCAAAACTAGTTCAGTCTATAACAATGGATTCTGTGATTGACACAGGAGTTTTGCAAAACAAAGAGATTTGTTGTGCGGAGGAGAAAAATGTATGCATGTTAAAGCAGACTCTGAGATGATGCTTAATAGCAATAACGTCATTTCGGAGTACAATAATATTAAATGGCAAAGAGGGTTTTGACATTCCCGCTCATCAAAGAAAATATAAAAAATCAGTCAATTACAATATAACATATAGACTCAAATTTTTGGAATGCTATACAGATAATAATTATTGATAAAGAGTGAGGAGTTCGGTTTTAATAATCCCATTAATCAAGATCAAAGGTTAATAAAAACTTGTCTCCAGCTTCCAGCCCAGTGGAGGGTAAGCTATTACATTCCTGCATGATACAAAATGGAGCTGCATGACACCCGAATGTATACAATCGTAACAATTTAGCATTAGTGAAAAAGTACAATTCCTTCAAGATTCAAATGTTTTACGTATTTGGGCGATCGAATTTTCCATTATTATTGGTCACAAAACAATAAGACACACCAAAACATAAATGCAGATTCGAAATGAAAGTAAGGCTGCTCAAACAATGGACCCATCGCTCTATGCGTCGAGTATGTTTGTGATAGAGCGCTACAGCGGGCCGATGTGAAGATCGGTCAACCGTGGCGCTGAGAAGCCACGCCCTGTTCCTATACGTCAGACACGCGTAAGCGATAAGTCCATGTATTTGTTAAGGTTATAAGCACACGAAATTTCGAATGTATTTTTGATTGACACAGGTGATTAGAAAGATACATGCATGCTATAGGCAGGCTCGTATGTACATACTTGATAACTGTTATGACAATTCGGAGTACAATAATATTACATGGCAAAGAGGGTTTTGACATTTCCGCTCATCATAAAAAAGAAAGTTTCGTCAATTACAATATAACAGATAGACTCGAAACAATTGAATGCTATACAGAAAATAATGAATGATAAAAAGTGAGGACTTCGGTCTTGATAATCCCAGTCGTCAAGATCAAAGGATAACGAATACTTGTCTCAAGCCCATTTGAGGGTATACATTCTTGCATGATACAAAGTTCTACTGCATGTCCCCTGGAAGGAATACAATCATGACAATTTAGGATTAGTGACAACCGTACAATTCTTTCAAGATTCAAATGCTTTACCCATTTGGACAATCGAATTTTCCATCATGATAATTGTCATATACAAAAACCAAAAAAATATAAATAAATAAATAATGTTTTGAGAAGAAAATTAGGCTGGTCAAACAATGGACCCATCGCACCCATGCGTCGAGTATTTCTGAGATAGAGCACCACTGCGGACCAATATCAAGATCGGTCAGCCGTGGCGCGGAGAAGCCACGCCCAAACGTTAGACACATGTGAACGACAAGCCCATGTATTTGTTACAGTTTAATAAGCCCATCATATACGAATCGTGTGACTGACAAGGGTGTTTTGCAAATCAAAGAGATTCGTTGTGCAGATGAGAAATATTCATGCATGCTAAAGCAGACTATGACATAATGTTTGATGGCATGACAATTCGGAGTACAATTATTAAGTGGCAAAGAGGGTTTTGACATGAATTCCCGGTCATCAAAACAATTTCAGTCAACCACAATAATACAGATGGACCCAAAACAGTTGAACGCTATACAGATAATTATTGATAAAGGGTGAGGAATTCGTTCTTGACAATCCCAGTAATCAAGATCAAAGGTTAATACAAATTTGTCTACGACCCCCAGGCCAGTGCATGGAGGGTAAGCTATACATTCCTGTATGATACAAAACGGAGCTGCATGACCCCCGAAAGGTCATGACAATTTGATATTAGTGACAACAATACAATTCTCTCAAAATTCAAATGCTTTACACATTTAATGCGGTTTTGAAAAGAAAGTTAGGCTGGTCAAACAATGGACCCATCGCACCCATGCGTCGAGTATTTCTGAGATAGAGCACCACTGCGGACCAATATCAAGATCGGTCAGCCGTGGCGCGGAGAAGCCACGCCCAAACGTTAGACACATGTGAACGACAAGCCCATGTATTTGTTACAGTTTAATAAGCCCATCATATACGAATCGTGTGACTGACACGGGTGTTTTGCAAATCAAAGAGATTCGTTGTGCAGATGAGAAATATTCATGCATGCTAAAGCAGACTATGACATAATGTTTGAAAGCATGATAATTCGGAGTACAATTATTAAGTGGCAAAGAGGGTTTTGACATGAATTCCCGGTCATCAAAACAATTTCAGTCAACCACAATAAAACAGATGGACCCAAAACAGTTGAACGCTATACAGATAATTATTGATAAAGGGTGAGGAATTCGTTCTTGACAATCCCAGTAATCAAGATCAAGGGTTAATACAAATTTGTCTACGACCCCCAGGCCAGTGGAGGGTAAGCTATACATTCCTGCATGATACAAAATGGAGCTGCATGACTCCCGAAAGGTAAATATTCATGCATGGTAAAGCAGACTATGACATAATGTTGATAGCATGATAATTCGGAGTACAATTATTAAGTGGCAAAGAGGGTTTTGACATGAATTCCCGGTCATCAAAACAAGTTCAGTCAACCACAATAAAACAGATGGACCCAAAACAGTTGAACGATATACAGACAATTATTGATAAAGGGTGAGGAATTCGTTCTTGACAATCCCAGTAATCAAGATCAAAGGTTAATACAAATTTGTCTACGACCCCCAGGCCAGTGGAGGGTAAGCTATACATTCCTGCATGATACAAAATGGAGCTGCATGACCCCCGAAAGGTCATGACAATTTGAGATTAGTGATAACAATACAATTATCTCAAGATTCAAATGCTTTACACATTTAATGCGGTTTTGAAAAGAAAGTTAGGCTGGTCAAACAATGGACCCATCGCACCCATGCGTCGAGTATTTCTGAGATAGAGCACCACTGCGGACCAATATGAAGATCGGTCAGCCGTGGTGCGGAAAAGCCACACCCTGTTCCTACTTTAGACACACGTAAACGATAAGTCCATGTATTTGTTACAGTAAGTTTAATACGCCCATCTTACACGAATGGTGTGACTGACACAGGTGTTTTGCAAAACTAAGGGATTCGTTGTGCAGACGAAAAATATTCGTGCATGCTAAAGCAGACCATGACATAATGCTTGACAGCAATGACAATTCGGAGTACAATTATTAAGTGGCAAAGAGGGTTTTGACATGAATTCCCGGTCATCAAAACAAGTTCAGTCAACCACAATAAAACAGATGGACCCAAAACAGTTGAACGATATACAGACAATTATTGATAAAGGGTGAGGAATTCGTTCTTGACAATCCCAGTAATCAAGATCAAAGGTTAATACAAATTTGTCTACGACCCCCAGGCCAGTGGAGGGTAAGCTATACATTCCTGCATGATACAAAATGGAGCTGCATGACCCCCGAAAGGTCATGACAATTTGAGATTAGTGATAACAATACAATTATCTCAAGATTCAAATGCTTTACACATTTAATGCGGTTTTGAAAAGAAAGTTAGGCTGGTCAAACAATGAACCCATCGCACCCATGCGTCGAGTATTTCTGAGATAGAGCACCACTGCGGACCAATATGAAGATCGGTCAGCCGTGGTGCGGAAAAGCCACACCCTGTTCCTACTTTAGACACACGTAAACGATAAGTCCATGTATTTGTTACAGTAAGTTTAATACGCCCATCTTACACGAATGGTGTGACTGACACAGGTGTTTTGCAAAACTAAGGGATTCGTTGTGCAGACGAAAAATATTCGTGCATGCTAAAGCAGACCATGACATAATGCTTGACAGCAATGACAATTCGGAGTACAATTATTAAGTGGCAAAGAGGGTTTTGACATGAATTCCCGGTCATCAAAACAAGTTCAGTCAACTACAATAAAACAGATGGACCCAAAACAATTGAATGCTATACAGATAATAATTATTGACCAAGAGTTAGGAGTTCGTTCTTGACAAACCCAGTAATCAAGATCAAAGGTTGATAAAAAAAAATCCGTATGACTCCTGAAAGGTATACAATCATGACAATTTAGTATTCGTGACAACGTACAATTCAGGGTTCGACTGCTTTACGTATTTGGACAATCGAATTTTCCAGTATTATTGGTCACAAAAAAGTAAAACACGCACACAAAAAACATTTCTCTTCTTTTTTCCCTTTTCTTTTAAATGCAGATTTGAAATGAAGGTTAGGCTGCTCAATTAATGAACCCGTCGCTCTATGCGTCAATTATCTTTGTGATAGCGTAACACGCATTTGAACCACAAGCCCAAACATTGATACAGTTTAATAAGCGTTTCATACAAATATAGGCTTTGTGATTGATACAGGTGACCCTGCAAAACAAAGATTTTCTTTAAACCTTTCTGTCGGCATGCAAATAGTTTAACCATAATTGGGTGACATTAATGGTTTGGTATGCAATGATTCCCATGGTCGGTTACCCGTTCAGATACATGTATTTAAGTCCAAGGGTTTATATATTGCTTTAACGACTATATTCAAGGTTAATGTTGCTGAAAATGGAACAAGCTAACGTGGAAATATGCTATAAAAGAGAGGGGTTAACACGAATCAAAATCCTGTTACAAAAAGCTTCCGTAATTCAAAGCAAGATGTACTTTGACACAAATACTTGCCCATAACCCAACGGGGGTGGGGGTGGGGAGGGGTTGGAAAATATGTAACTTCTAACCTGCGAATTAAGTGACGTCCAAGGGTCCATGGTTAGATGGTAGCTTTATCGGCCATGTACTACTCTACGGTCTATAGGGTGGTCTATATCCCGTGAGAAAAAAGGTGGGCGGGGCAAAAAAAATACAGAGCTACGTGTACATTCTTGGTTATAAATATATCCTGCGGTGGACTGCGAATTGAATGATGTTTATAATCAGGTTTTACCTTTGGAAATTGCATTAATAATATAATGTAATACCTCCAACATTTGGTAAAGAGTTTGGAGTTGGCAAATGCTTGGGTTTAAACTTTCCATTCATCAAGTACAGCGATGGAAAATACATGCCTCCAACCTAACGGGTGTACTTTTCATTGATCCCTATAGGGTTTTAACAACATTTTTCTTTTTTCTCTCTTTTTCCCTTTTCTTTCTTAACACGTTACATGAAATGGCTTCCTGTAAATATATCGACCAAGTTCATGGTTTTTGTAACCAAAAATATGAAAAAAGGAAGCACTTTAGTTTTATCTTAGAGCATAAGCAAAAATCAGAGTCCTGATTACAAAATTGCTTCAGAAATTCAAAATTCAAAACAAAGATTTACTTTTCATGTATTATTGTTATTTCTAAGCAAGGTATTTGAAACTCGATGCAAGCAATATACGGTGATATTAAAGTGACATAGAATATAATTATAAGTATGATTTCATAAACTTCTCGTTTACTTTACTCACTTATATCACTTTTCGTTTTTCGGACCTCAAATTAAAAGATGAATAATTGTTTGTGTCACCTGAAATGATGATGGATTTGTTCATTCTCTGTAGGGATTCCATGTGGTAGTACCTTTCTCTTTCCATTGGAGGACGATTTTAGCACCTTGCAACCTTATTCTCGTAGATTGGTTTTTCTCCTTTCGCAACTTGTAACCAATTTCAGCAAGATGGCCGCGATGAGCCTTCAGGGTGGGAGGGAGGTCCGTCCTAACCGTTATGCGAGGGGGAGGCGGTGGTGCATGTCGCATTTCCGCTGCGTTTCCTAGTTGCTGCGATGTTTCCTTCGGGCGTCTTTGGTTCTCAAAAGAAGAAAGAATGAGATCTCTGTCAGGCATCTTGACGAATTTAGCGATTATCGGAGCGGGTCGGGAACGGGCTGGGGCACCGGCGTCTGGGGTCCTAGGTTGGTTGCGATAGGGTAATCTGTGGGCGTTGATCATTTGGATCTGTTTGGCGGTTTCCTCATCTATTCCAAGATGGATGAAAACTTTACAAAGCGTGCGATAGATATCCTCGTTTGGTTCGCATTCAACCCCGTAGAATAGTAGATTTGGCTTTCTGTTGTAGATTTCCATCAGAAGCAGTTTTTCTCTTAGATTAGATATCTCCTCTTGAAGGGGCGCGATGCTAGCTGGTATGGGGTTTTCTACTTCAGATATTTTGGCAGAGTTAAACTCCACTGAAGATTCCACATCTGTTAGGCGACGATGAAATGATTGTAGCTCGGTATTGATATTATCAAGTTTAGATAATATTTTATCTGAAAAGTCTGCAATGTCTCGTTGTAAAACCGCATTAGAGGGATCCGGGGTAGTAGGCGAACGAACTTTGTCAGTCGAGGTAGGCGAGCGATCTTTGTCAGTCGGGGGAGCCGATGGGGCTGGCTGCTTACTTGCAGTTTGTCGGGTAGTGGGCCTCGGGCCATGGGATGCCATAATTTGCGTTGTGTAACGTGTAATCTTAATGGGTGGCAAGAGCTCCGCTCAAACAGTCCGTTCAGCTCGAAGTCATCTGTTGCAATTTTGAGGCATGTGCTGGAGTAAACAGATGGACCAAAGTAGAAGCAGTGCAGTTTCTTGCTGCAAGTTTGAGAGGATCTTCTGTGAAGTTGTTAACCCAACAGCCTGGAGTGGATTTGACGTACGACGAGTTGGTATACAGACTCAGGAACCGGTTTGGTCTTGGAGGCAAAGCTGAGGTATACCTAGCAGAGTTGAGACAGCGTCGTCGGCAACCAAAGAAAAGTCTCCAGGAATTAGGACAAACGATACGGGAGCTGTGTGCATTGTCCTACCCCGAGTTCGACGAAAAAGGACAAGACCGACTAGCCCGTGGGCATTTTCTGGATGCCGTAGTAACATCAGAAATAAGAGAAGGATTGTTCCGTGCTCAACCTCGCACGCTTGATGATGCCGTGGAAGCAGCTTTAAATACAGAGGCCTTCCTGAGGATGGAGGGTCAGAGAAATGAAATGAAGCGTTCAACCACGTACAGTCGAGCACTGAAAGAGTGTGAGGTTTCAGCCATCCAAGAACAGCAACCAAGGAATCCTACTATCGATGAGATAGTAAAGAAGGTATTAGATGCCTTAGACATGAGAAATGGGAGGAATACGATTAAACCAGATGTACCAGATAGGAGACCGGAACAAACCATGCCAACTATAGTCTCGGAATGGGAAGATAACCGGTGTTTCAACTGTAATGAATTGGGACACTGGAGGAACCAATGTCCTTATCCAAGGAAAGTTAGGGGAGGAACAGCACCACCAGCAGCAGAGAAAGCAAATACAAACTTGCAGTGGGCAACAGCAAATGGGATGACAGATGAAGAGGAGCAGACCAGAGTTGGTTCGTCTCAGGATCCTAACAGGAAAGGACTTTTCCTGGAAGGGAAAATCAATGGACAGTCCTTGAAATTACTGATCGACACCGGTGCCACCAACACTTTGATTTCAGATAAGGTGTTTGACCGGATAGAGGATAATAGAAGACCTGAGTTATTACCAGTGACCAGCTTGGTATTACAAGCAGATGGGAACCCGTTGAGGACCAGAGGTAAATCAAGGCTGGAAGTGCAGATCGGAGATTCACTTGTCACTACAATGGTTACTGTGGCCAGCCTCAAGAACGAAGGCATTCTTGGGCTAGATTTCCTAGTTCAAATTAATGCCGTACTTGACTGCCAGAAGATGGAATTGAGGACGAATGGGGCATAATTCCATGCCTAGATAGTGAAGGAGAATCATTCTGCAGAAGGATAGTAGCGGGGAAGGAATACTCAATTCCTCCAGGACACGAAATTGTGCTAGCAGACAGAGTAACAGGTAAAAAGGTAGCACTTTGTGAAGGACTGGTATAATCTCCTGTGAACCCAACCGAATTATGGAAAAAGGGACCCATTGTTGCCAGATCTGTCGTGAAGGCAGATGAAGACGTGTTGCCTGTCAGGGTGTTCAATCCAACAAAGGAACAGAGGATCATAAAGGCAGGCACTGCCATTGCCTCATTGTCAGCGCTGGAAGAAGTGGGCACAGAAATGTGCAACCAGACGATGCCCACTGAAACCAGTACCAGCATAAACATGCCATCCGGCAAGCAGAGAAACAAGGACGTTGATGCCCGACGTACGACTACCCACTTCTTTCAATGTGACTCTTGTACTAAAAGTTACGAGAAGAAAGACTCTTTGCAAAGACACAAGCGGGAAGTGCATATCCGGAAGTATCATTGCGGCCAATGCGATTATCGCACGGGTAGGAAGACTGAGATGGAGCGGCATCAGGGAGCCAACGCTGTAGCTGTGGTTCCCGTGAGAAAACACAGCTTAACGCCTGTTTCTTCGCCAAGATGGAAACCCACTTCCACGCCAATAACAGGGACCTCTGAAAAAGCTGATGCATCGTGGCGTCATGTAAGAATGGACTGGCGGTCGCCACCACGTGATGATCCAAGATTGGACCGACCTCGAGGGAGGTCACCACGTCGTTACCGCTCATCGCGACGAAAATCCAAATCGTCCCAAAGAGACCTAACGAAATCGTCATGTCAAAAGACCCCGGAGTCTCAACGGCATGATGGATCGGAAGTATCCCCTCGACATAGCCGACAATCTACGCCCGAACCAGAAGAAGAGTTGGATTACGACGGAAGGTCCCCTTCACCCACTTGACTTGCGCTATTCATCTAGGAAAATGGCGTCGGACACAAAGAGTGTTCTTTGCATATACGTCATTATGTTCCTGAAAGCAAATACTAAAGGGAGGATACCTAAATACCCATGGACGTTATTTTCTGTAAATGTGTTACATGCCAGTTTGTAAATTGTTGTTAGATATCGCTCGGGGACCGAGCTAAGAAAAAGAAGGGAGTTGTGTCACGAAATTGGTTTCTTTTCGTAGATAGCTATGTTTGGAGTCAAGAAAATCACTTGTCTTAATTCGTTTCCTCATATCTTCGGCGTAGATGGCGTGATTCAAGTTAGATATACGATGCGCTTTAGTCACGTGTCAATTTCAAGTAATGTTTGATCGTGCATGTTTTCGACAGTTTTAGTCTAATTACTTTTCTACCATGAATAATTACTGGTTTTCTTCTGTTTAGTTTTATAGATTAAAACTAGTGCTTTCATTTGATATATGGTTTGTTCCGATCTGTTATTGGAAAGTGAAGTTATATCAATGCTTATGTAATTCTTGGAAACCTAACGAGAATAACAAATGTTTAAGAAACGTGTATATAGATCAAGTGTTTAACGTGTCGAAGAGCTTCCTGTCATAGTCTACATGATTGCCGTCGCCCACTGGGCACATTTACACTGTAAAGCAATCAGACTATGTTTGGATATTTTGCCCAATAAAAGTTGCGTGCAAACGAAATGATTGATATGATCGTTTGCATGTCTTTCCATGAGGAAGCCTAAGATTGATTTCTGATCTTAGGTGACGACCATGGTTAGGATCTAGGTTGGTTAATGTGTTTGTTGGGTCTTTTGCGTTCTAGCATTAGACAATACCAGGGGTTGCTCTTTCGGTGGTCCAGTGATCGTGGTCTGGAGTAGACGGATGGTAGGGACTACTGCGTAGCAGAGACTGTACAAAGACAGACGGTCTGGTTGTTTGAAGGTGCATGCATGAAGCAAACTGGTGCGGCCAATTGAAGTTGCATGCACAAGCAGACTGGTATAGACGTCTGAAAGGTGCATGAAGTAAACTGGTGCGGCCAATTGGAGTTGCATGCACAAGCAGACTGGTATAGACGTTTGAAGATGCAGAAGCAGACTGGTTTAGTCGGCTGGTGGTACACGACGGTACAACGGTTGGTAGTAGACGGTGGTGAAGTGCAGACCTGTGACGGTCTGGTAGTGTCGACTGGACGGTGGTCGAGAGGTGGTGCGGAGCAATATATCAGAGTGGTGTCAACGTCAACGGGGCAGTATATCTCTGCCAAACGGATCCACGGTGAAATTGGTACCGGACTAGGAAAACCTACCAGCAGAAGGCATCCTGACAAGAGAAGCTGCTGGGAAGAACATCGACAGGAACCGGTTTCGTTACAATACCATGAAGAATGTTGTTGTACTGAACAACAAGCGAATCCAGGTCATTTTCAGGACACGTTGCAAGAGAAGAGTTTGTAATGTCAAATTTAAAAGAAGACATATCCACAGAACGTTACTTGCGATAACACACTGTTTTCTTCATAGGAGGAGAATGGGCAATGTCGATGAGGCATTTCACGACCGCATGGTCAAACGAAGTTCCTTAAGGACTGTGACGGCAGAAACGAAAGTGTCATCACAGTCAGTAATTAAAAGATCTAATATATGTCCGGCATCGTGGGTAGGCACAGTAATGTGTTGCTTGAACCCTGGAGCAGTCACCAGATCACTGAAGGAAACAGCTTCAGAGTTTTCTGTAGAGTCCCAGTGAACATTGAAATCACCAGCCAGAACAAATTTGCAAGGATGAGACAGAGGCGATCCAACAAAGCTCCCAAAATCATCCAGGAACTTTGCGCTTGTAAGTTTATTATTCTTATTTTGAGGCGGGCGATAGATGACCACCAGACGAAAAGAGGTGGCCATGGAGCAAATGTTCATGTCCATATGCTCAAATGATTGATAAGTTGGACCATTGTTGACTTTCATCTTGACCCCATTTCGAAGAAGAACTCCAACACCACCAGCTCTAGAGTGGCAGCGTGGTGAATGATGGAATGAATAGTTAGGCAGCATGTTATTTATATCAGCTAGAGTGCGGGAGTCACGATGATCACCAGTTAACCACGTTTCAGTCAAGGCCAGGATATCCAATCGATGATTGATAACAAAGTCACATAGAGCAGCAGACTTGTTTCTAGAATTAATGGAGTGGGCATTCCACACGGCAAAACGTAGACGTTGGCGATCAGGAATACTCGACTGCAAGGTCGAAAACGAAGGGGATTTTCTCCTCCGACAACCCCCTTTCCTGCCCCGGTGAGCAGGTTGTCTATGAATCCCAAGTTGTTTGATATGCAGGAGGGTAGATGGAAGGATATGATGACAAGAGTTAGCATAGTTACAAACATCAGGTCGTAGACGTAGAAGATCATCTCGATCGTAGGAAGCAGATGAAGATGCAACACAATTAGTAAGGTTTTCAGGCCCTGGATTGGGGCTGATATCACCGAAAACCAGGAGATCGAACTGAAAGGTTAACGATTAGTTAGAGTAGTACGGGATCCGAGAAGAGAAGTATTTCACATGATGCAGTTTACAGCCAGCTCTAACACTTTGCAGTACCTGTGCATAATGTGTACTTTCATGAAGTTTGAAAGCACATAAAAGTAGAATGAGGCACATGAAAGCCCCCATTGATGCAGAGATTAGAGCCAGTACAATAGGCACAAAAAGTAGAATGTCAATGACTAGAAGATTCCCCACAAAAAAGTAGAGCCAGTACAATACATTGTAGAGCAAGCACAAAAGTACAATGTCAATGACAAGTGAACATGAAGGGCTTTGGTGTCGATGTACTATAACTATGGGCATGTACTGTGGTCAATTATGGCCAGACAGTTAGCCAAAAAAAGTTAAAGAAAAATCGATCAAAATATCGATTTTAACTGCATAAAATATCCCCAAAAGTGTCTTGTAGTATCCTGATAGCATAATAATGTTTCTGAAAAACTTGTAATGCGAAACAAAGTGCAGAGATTGTGAAATTCTAGGAAAAGTCAGGAGAGCTGGGAGAGTCGCTTGTTAGGCGCACACCTCACAACCTCTATTTGAATCACCCCCCGAGGACAACTACCCCCCAAGGACAATTACCCCCCGGAAAATTACCCCCCGGAGAATTACCCCCCGAGGACAAGTACCCCCCGAGGACAACTACCCCCTGAGGACAATTACCCCCTAGTACAATTACCCCTCGAGGACAATTACCCCCTAGGTCAATTACCCCCGAGGACAATTACCCCCTAGGACAATTACCCCCCGAGGACAATAACCCCCGAGGACAATTACCCCCGAGGACAACTACCCCCCGATGATAATTACCCATCGAGGACAATTCCTCCGATGACAATTATCCCCCGAGGACAACTACCCCCATGGACAATCAGGATTCAATAGCAATAGACGATCTGACACATTGAGAGATGGCTACGAGCCCATAAGAGATCTCCTGCATGAACCCATATTCTTTCAAATACTATATCACGTTGTCTTCCTCATTACTACACATTTCCCTTTTATTATAATTTATGCAACGCCAGTGCGGTTGCTAATTTCCACGAAGGATGTAACTTTTAGGTAATTGTCCAGCGCTTTTCAAAATGCATAGAAATACATTTCTCTGGAGCAGCGTTATTTTAACTTTTTGTTAGTCACGGTACCCTCTTAAGAAATGAAAAGTTTCTCCCAAATCCCGAAGTCTTTACAGATTATTAATTTTGCATGACTCTGGCTCTCGATAAGTGCTATGCACAGTTAAGAATAAAAAGGAGAAGAAATTTTCAAACTGGTAAAAAATTAGTTTGTAATCCACACACTAGAAACTATTTAAAGTACTGTATGCGGGCACCTTGCGGTTGAAAAACGCTGTGCTGGCGTTACAAAATGAAACGAGATGAATTACCAGAGAGCGGATATTTTTTTTTTTTTGACATGGCACCGTACATATAACTTGAAGACAATTTCTATTTCAAAAAATGTTAACGTACACGAAAACATATTACACTTCAGCATGACAACAGAAATAATAGATAACGTGAAGAAAACCTTAATTATGGATCATGGCATGGATGAGGGCCCATTATACATACAAAGACAAATACACGATCAGCTGATTAAAAAAGTTACAGAGGATGCATAAAGGAAATCTTACATCCTAATTTCTTTGTTGTGCCATTGATGGTGAGAGAAGCTGTAACGCGTACTCATCTGCGCGCAATGTATTGTTCAATTTCTAAGAAATGTAATTTCTGTTCTTTACTCGGTAGCAAAACTACAGGGGAATTGGGCAACCTCCACCCCCCATTTCGAATTAAATAATTTGAAAAGACTGAAATGAACTTCATAAATAACAAAGAAAATGAAGGTTTATGCAATTTTCTGTAAGTAGCAATTTGGAGAGAAGCTTGCGTTATACGTCACAGTGTTATAAATTCCTCGGGGGTGATTGTCATTGGGGGTAGTTGTCCTCCGGGGGTTATTAGGGACTTTTAGATTTGCACGTTGACAGCTTTGACTGGAACGTGTGACGTCATTTTAAGGCACTGCGCATGCGTCACGTCGTCTCAGTCGGCGATCGAGAATGCGTCAACTTTGATTTTCCTAAATCTAGTACGGTACTAGTATATGCCGCGTGCGCATAAAATATACAGTTCCTCAGGTAGACAAAGGAACTTCCCTTCACTGCTATTATGTAAAAATGTGTAGAACAGGTGTCACATGCATATTCACCTGTTCTACACATTTTTACATAATAGCAGTGAAGGGATATTCTACCACAGCAATAGGCCATTTTCGTAATGTAACCAAATTTAATGCCTAAGTCTTTGTAAAGTGCCTCAATACAAATTATTTCATTCATCTGGTAAGAATAATAGTATTTCAATAGACATAATCCAAACTGCATACATTAGTTGTTGCCAGGTTGGAAAAACATAATGGTCCGAATTCACAAAGGAGGTTTGTCGACAAACCTCCTTTTGTTTCGTCAAACCTCCTTTTGTTTTTTACAAACCAGGTTTGTAAAAACCGCGTCAAAACGCGTCATATGACGTACGAAAACCTGGTTTGTCGACAAACCTTCTTTTGTGAATTCGGGCCTATAGCTTGACCTACCTAGCAACACTTGATATATGCAGTTTGAATTCTAACTATTGAATTACTATTCTTCTTATCAGGTGAATGAAATAATTTGTATTGAGGCACTTCACAAAGACCTGTGCATTAAATTTGGTTCGTTACGAAAATGGTCTATTGTTGAGGGTAGAATGAGGAGCTGTATATTTTGTCCTCTTTCTTTGTCCGTCATGTTCATAGTGTTACTTCCTGCATGCATGTATATCGACAAGTGCAATCTAAAAGATTTCTAATTGTAGTAAACATGGGCAGTTGAGTACGTTGACACGCATGATCAGTCGGCGTTCGTCGTGTTCTCGTTCACTCAATCTAAAAGTCCCTATTGTCCTCGGAGGGGGATGGGTTGTCCTCGAAGGGGGGAGGGGTAGTTGTCCTCGGGGGGGAATTGTCCTCGGGGGTAGATTTCCTAGGGGATAGTTGTCCTCGAGGGTAATAATAATAATAACGTTTTATTTACCCAGGGTAGCCACTTCAGATATGAAACTGCTCTTCCAGCTGGCCCTGCATAACATAATATGTTATTACTACCCTTCTCCAATCGAATATGCTAAGCGCCTAGCTAGAAGGCAGAAGGTCCCACTGTTATAAGTCTTTGGTATGACTCGGCCGGGGTTCGAACTCACAACCTCCCGTTCATGAGGCGGGCGCTCTAACCACTGAGCCACCATGCCCAGTAGTGTCCATGGGTGGTAATTGTCCTCGGGGGTAGTTGTCCTCGGGGGGTAGTTTTCCTTGGGGGGTAATTGTCCTCGGGGGTAGTTGTCCTTGGGGGTAATTGTCCTCGGGGGGGTAATTGTACTCGGGGGTAATTATCCTCGGGGGGTAATTGTCCGCGGGGGGTAGTTGTCTTCGGGGACCGGGGTAAAATGCAATCAATTATTGAAAATGTATTGCATTTTTCTTCTTTTTTTTAATTTATGGAAACTGCCCCCTACTCTAGCCCCCGCTGCGTACAGTCATGGTTCAGTGACAAAACAATGGCCTCGTAACTGTGAGGCCCCAGGATGAAAACCGTGTCGATGTGCTTTATTAGTGCCTTTTTGTGGGGCATTAATCCTCATTACTGTCATTTATGACTTGAGAGCGTAGGTCCCCTAGTTAATAAGCATAGTAGCATACACATGCTTTAGCAGTTCCGCAAAACACACATTGGCAAGTTATTATTCAATAAAATCTGAGAATGTATACTATTATCTATATCTATTATTTTTAAATAATTTTTAAAATAATTCCATAAATTGGGGTAAAACTAAAATATTCCACCTTTATGAGCGACAGTGTAATACAGTATATATACATAAATGTAAGGAAATACACATACCTATACACAACAGCTGTTGCAACTCTCTCGGAAATAAATACGAGGCGAAAGAAAATGAAAAAACAATGATTGCGTCCCCCCCCCCCCCTTTTTATTTTTTTAACAAAGCTTGAAAATGTATATATATATTCGAGAGAATAATGGTTAAGACAGAATAATGGTTAAATATATATGTATACATATATATATGTCTGCCGATAGATGTTTCCATCCCCCCTCCCCTCCAAAAAAAAAAGCAATTAATTACTCATCTTTTTTGTATTTATAGTTTTCCCTAATTCCAAAGAGCGGTAACTGAGGCACCAGCGAAGGTTTCTCGTATATCTGGAAATACCTGTAGCCATTGGTGGATATCATTTACTTTTGCTACCCAGGCTCCACGTAGATCATCAACTCGGACTATGTTCAGTCTCGCTCTTTCTGGTCCATGATTGGCGTCCCACATGCTAGACGCTGTCAGGCTAGAATCTGGAATGGTCCCACTTTCAAGGCCAAGAGCAACGACATCTAACGATAATGATACAGATGATAATGACAATGACACTAATAATGACCATAAAAATGTAATGTTTTATATAGCGAAGATCAACTCAGAATGGGAAATCACAAGTTCACAAATTGAAGTTTTGTATTAAGTATATGTATAAAGTTACAAGCTAGGAAGTGGCATCTATTGATAAATCAGGCTCTACCTGTCTACACATTCGAACAATTAAAATATGTTTTAGAAGAAAATATGATAGCAAGGGCATATCTCATTAAAAAAATATCTTAGTGTGTCACTCGCGATGACGAAAGCCACAAAGGCACATTCATATTTTGTTCACTTCCTCCCCCCCCCCCCCGCTTCAGTCTGCTCTACTCCCTCCTTGAGGCAAAATGGACAGACTAGTGGAAAGGGGGGATAAAACAGAGGGAGACAGGGGGATAAAGGCAGAGAGATGGAGAGAGGGGGTCTTACCATCGAATGTCACGGGGAATAGTGAAGGGGCAGCAATAATTGGCGTATAAGAGAAAGTAGGAGAGGAAATGGGAGAGCGTAGGAGGAGGAGAGGACGATAGAAAGAAAGAGGTGATATAATTAAAGGAAAAGAGGTGGGGGTAGGGACAGGGTGAGAGGAGGGGTCTAACCAATAAATGTAGACGTATTAGAGAAAGTATAATAAAGAAATGGAGGGGAACGAGAGGGGAAGAGAGGAGGGGAGACAGTGGAAGAGAGAGGGTACAAGAAAGGGAAAACGGAGAAAGAGAGAGAGAGAGAGAGAGATGGATAGGAGGAGGAGAAGTCTTACCGCTGAATGTAGTTTCTTGTGCCATAGGAGAAATCAGGTGACTGAATAATATAAGTGTACAAAGTACAACTTCTCCCATCTGTAAGTGAATCAATATGTCATCAAAAAATTAAAAATAATATCATTTCAATGAATGAGATATCAAGTGATAGGTAAGTTGCAAACATACAGTAATTAAATTCGTGTATTTTTTTTCAAATTTGTTTCATTTTATTTTAAGTACATTGAAAAATATATGTCTGCATAATTTATTCGCGTGGTAACGCAAGGCGAAAATCCCATAAAACATGTTGCTGTACAGGCGGTCCATACGAATATTGATATAATATTACGAACCAGACTAAAAAGAAAGTCTGATGTCATTCTCAATCTGGATGTCATGAAAGCATTTAACATATTAATCTCTTTTAATTTCGATTCTAACTTTACAAATTATAGCTAGGTGCTCTTAATACAGAATAAAAAAGCTGTGTAATTAACCAAGGATTATCTTCAGGTTACCGTCCTGCTAGAAGAAGTGTCAGACAGGGGGTGCCCTTTTCCCATATAACTGTTTCTACTTGTCATAGAAGTGTAAGCATTATATATTAAACAATATGAGGAAATTTCAGGAGTTACGATACAAAGACCATGAAGAAATTCAACTTAGAGAAACAAAATAATTGGTAGAAATAAATAGTGAGAGTAAAAGAAACAATTAATAACCACAAATCCTATCACCATGTAAAACAAAGTCATTTTCGAGTTCAAGTTCAACAAACGATATTAAACCTTATACAAATAAAGTCATTTACGAGTTTTAACATAACCGAGAAAAATAAAAAAAGGCATTCAGGAGGAGAAAGGAGAGAGAAACAGAAAAGAAAGTAGAGAAGGAGAAAGGGCATAAGGGCTATAGCATGAATAAAGGACAGTTCCTGAAGAAATATGACAATTGATTATGGAACCGAATGTACATAAAGCATACGGTCTGAAAACGGGTCATTTTCCGCAGGTTCACAAATTTGTTAGCCTCCTACTATTGTACTCATTAGTTCTGCCAGGGGCAACAATTGATGGAGCTTTGACAAAGAGTCAAGCATTGATTTGGCGAATGAGACACATAGTATCTTTCTTTTGTCATTGAGGGTTGGTAACTGAAACGAACCATTTTCCTAATGCAATCAAATTTAATGTGTCTCGTTACAAATAATTTAACTGCATATATTTATTGTTAGGTAGGACAAGCCATAATGTTTGATTAGATTAGATTACAAAAAATGTTTATTATTATATAGCATCTGAGTAACGCAGATGAACTTGGCAAGCGCGTTTTTGGACACGCTCTGTTGAATCGAATGTGTTGCTTTGGAATGCTGCCCGCCCAGATTGGAACAGCATATTCAGGAGCCGTGGAGCGTCTTCCAATGTGGGGAGGGGGGGTACCAGCATAAATGGGTACTTTCTGGGGAAAAGGTGCACCTACAAAGGGAAACCTCAACGCTAAACATATATAATATTTAGACAGTATAATATAGCCTTCATTGTCATGATTGTGATTACATTATCAGACATTATATCAATATTTGTTACTCTCATTAAATGGTCCTAGATACTGCATAAGCCTCATAAGTTGCAGTTGGGGTGGTGATCTCAATATTCATTCAACATTAAAAGATTTTTGATTTCACATTATGAACTACTACATCTTATAAAGAAGATTTAAAAAGCAATTTTTAAAAAACATTAATGTATTAACTATAGATGCGAGCGAGCGTAAAAAGCGAGCCTTAGGGGAAATGAAAGGAAAATAGGCTCTAAGTTGCTTTGAATTAGGGGTGCATGTAATACGGAGAGCGAAAAGGGGCACACTGTTCAATAGGGAAAAGGACACATGTTAGAACAGAAAAGGTGCACTTGTCGAAGTAATAAAAAGGGCAATTATCAGAGGTGATAAGGAGACACTTCTCGCACTTGAAAAGGTACACTCACCAGAGATGAAAAAGGGACTAGTTTTATGAAAATGTAAATGAGGCATCTGTCGATGGTAAAATGAGTATCTATTAGGTTTTAATGGGGCATCAAAGATGAAAAGGAACACTTTTTAGAAGGGGAATGGGCAATTATAACATAGCAAAATGGGCAGTTATCTGATTTTAATAGGGGCATTTATCAAAGATGAAAAGGCACTTCTTATAAAGTAAAAGGAGGTACTTTTACATAGGGCGAAGTTGTGTGCATTGTGGTATACCGAAAGTAAGAGAACAGTGGCCAGACAGAATTAATAAAATATGTATGATACCATGGAACGTTAACATTGACTCAAGGGTGAGAGTACTCCATTAAACGATTGTCGATAGCTTAACCCCTATTACTGTAAGGTTAGAATGCATTGGTGTAAAATAAAAAATGTATATATTTGTAAAGTAGTGGATGAATCACGTATTCATTTATTTTTTAGGTGAATGTAAGGTGTCGCAAAGCAATGAATTAGCTCTATATACTATTCCAGACAAAACCGGTTTGGAAAATTCAAAAATGGTTGGGAGAATTTACTGTTTATCACTGTTAGAGGGTGTTGCACAGTGACACCGTCAAAGAAAACCATAAATATCTTTGTGGTTTGAGAATTTTTTTCAGGATGTTTTTCCTGTTATAGGGTAAGTACAGTAGAAGAAATATAATAAGTAACATTTCATACAAAAATTTGTATGAAAAGTTTTTTCATCAACCTTCAACAATGTTACCGAGTCACTTTAAAAGTCATCTGCCGCACGATTCACTTTTTTCATGTGCAAAGTCAATCCCCGGGGGTATATGAAAGCAACCCGCTATTAATCTCCAACAGGCACCCCAAAGGAAGGAGTCTTTTGGTTTTAAAAAAACCTGAACTTTTGGAGACAGACTTTAAAATCTGCCTATTTTCGCGAGATTTCTAACGAAATTGGCCGAAACAATTTTTTTTTAAATATAAGAAATGGCAGCCTTTTTCTGCAAAATTTATGACAACTTGTGGATTTGGGTAGAAGATGGTAATCATTGACAGTAGGGGGAAATGGGGTCTTTTTTGATAGGCAGCATGGTGCATTACTTAATTAATGCTGAGTGCCCCCACCCCCCGGTCAATCACTATAGTATCGACGAAATCGCTCGTTTTCCTTTAGTATGTATCCAATGATTTGCATGGCGACCGCGTGGTATAAGACACTGAATGAAATAACACCATGTTTCTTGTTGAGTTCTTTTTGATGTGTGATACTGTGTGCTTTTATATCGAGTTGTGGCCCGAAGTACGGAATGCCGGCAATTTAGGCACTTTTGTTTTTATCATGAATTCACACGATCCGATAAGTTACTCACTTCATAACTAGAATATAATGAGCGCAATGTTTCATATCGTATTGTAATTAATATTAAACATAAATTTAAAAGCAAAAAAACATATCAAATTTGAAGCCAGCATGCTGCCATTTTTCTTATTCGTCCTTGCAGTAATACCTTATCCTGATAAACCTACGTAACTAATATTATTTTATCCTATATAACTACAGAGGTAACTAAAGCCGTAAATCGGTCTCAACCAGTCCGAAATAAGTACCATTTTTGCCAAGCCATCTCAAACAAGATCGAGCAATACTCAGATCTGAATGATGGGCTAAATAATTAGGCCTGTGATTTTTCATCGACTATCAATTAGATTTTTTTTAAATAAGATTGGCGGCATGAACGATCACATTGCCAAGTATATCGTTATGCCTAATTTTCCAGAAAACATAACAAGCCTTTATTTACCACTTACCCTTGCATACATAGCTTACGAATCTTGGTCACTGTCTTGTAGGGAAAACTCCGCGATGACACCCAAACCTCCCGGTAGCGAGAATTCCTTGAAAATAAGGCCTGCCTGTATACTCTACTGCTACTGTACTAGCCCCTATCAGCGTCAGCGATCGAATTTCAATTGAACTGACTGTCACTCAAGATCAACATTTTGGAATGTACGATTGTGGGGGAAGGGGTCGGCTTTTATCAATTTCTGTTTATTGATAATAATTATAACATTTAAGAATGGGCCTGCGAGTATGATTGATATATTGTTTTGTTTGTGTATAGACTCATATTTACGGTGAGCATTTTATCATAAACATATGCATGACATTGGGGGATGATTACATAGCCCCCCCCCCCCCCCCTCCCCCCGATCTATGCCTAAAATCACCAATCTAATTAATCCAAAACACAACTAGAGATTACGCTGACTTGGTATCAGTGGTTATTAATGATGTTGTATAATAACGCTATTGATTACCGATATGTTAAAATTCCGACAAGTTTCCCACTTCGTGTAATATACAATCATATAATGTAAGATTTGTTTCAAACCTGTAATGCATACATGTATTTTTAGGTTAAATGATTTTTTTTTCTTCTTCATCAGTATCAGAAATGCCTGTATGTATGATATACGTAGGAATGGGCCATGGGTAGACAAGATTTTCCTAAAGAACGATAGTGTGACCACAGAGTATTGTGATGGATATTGTGATGGATAAAAGTGGGTATCTTATACCATGGGCACATTTAGCTGTACTACTATTATCTGCGTCTGGTTCATGGCAGATTTTGCAGAATACACCTATAGTGATATTATAGGCCTTTATATGCTCGGCTCGGCAACTTCATTCTATTTAAAATGTGATTTTTCGAATTCAAACATTTGCATTTTGTTGCAAATGAATGATTGATTGGTTGCTTTTATTCATATTCAATGCAAAAATAACAAAGCATAAGACTTTTTACAAACATTGACATATCTTAAGGTAATACATGTATGGAAATAATTAAAATGTGAATCATAGTCATTAACAACATGCAAAAATGTTCTGTAAATGTTCAAGAAAGCTTTCATTTTTACTTTGCTCTTGCTTACAGGGAGATGAAATTAAAATGTATTTGTCACACCTAGAAAAAAGAATTATGTCTTGAAAAAAAATATGTTATGCAGTTTGGCAGTTGGGAGAAGGTTAGCAAAGAGGATCGTTTTCAAAACGAAAGTTTGTTTTGTCTGCTTATAGGTTCATGGCTGTATATTCGATGAACTTCTAATGACTTCCTGTAAAGAACTTTGGAAATGTAAATACCAAAAATACACTCTAAAGAAATACAACATAGCGATAAACAGAGTTTGGTTATAGTGCTCAGCAATATACTCTTATTACCGACATTATGTCCTGGGATTTGTTTTAGATATTATTTTAGGCAAACAGTGTTAATCAAAATATTGTATAACCGTCAACGTATTGGATTGGATTTGTAATCCTTTCCACTGAATTCATCATCTTACACAAATAATATTCATTTGTTTTGCTTGTAGTTCCCCCTCTCCCCCCCCCCCCCCCCCCCGCCTGCATGAAATATCTTTACAAGGGAAATTTATCACTGAACTGCAAACCTGCCAAAATTAAATCATTATTTCTCAGCATCGGTAACGAAAATAAACGAGATGAGAAAGAATGAACGCCATGGCGACCAGAAGTGCAATGAATCGTGCAAGACATACACATACCATCATTGAATAGGCCTTGGCACTGACACCGCTGTTAGTTTAATTAATGAAAATCGAATTTAATTCTACAATGAATAGGATAAGAGGGTGATAATAAACTAATGAATACATTGTTGACAAAGAGCAAGTAGATAATAATGTATGAATAGAGATTTCTCTTTATTATTCAAAAACAATTTCCGCCATTCGAGGCCAATATGTGATGCTAAAATGCAACCCCAAAGAACAGAGGGGGGGGGGAGGAAAAGAAAAAGGTCTCCAAAGTATATACGACGTCAATATATCATTAAAAAAGGTAATTTAAACAAGACAATGAAGAAGCTCGATTCATCAGTTCTGAAAGCTAATACTAATATCAAATACCAAATTTTCATTAATGAATGGACACACAAACAAAAGTAGAAAATGACCTCCAATTAGAGGAAGATCTACGAGAAGAAGAAGAAAAAAAAGAAGAAAAAAAAACTGAGACAAAATTACGAATTAGTTTCATGAAAATAAATTCAACCGTAACAGGACAATTACCCCCTGGGCAATCACCCCACGGAAAATAACACCCCAAAAAACTACCCCCCAAGGACAATTACTCCCTGAAAATTACCCCCGGAGAATTACCCCCCGGAACAATATTACCCCCCAAGGACAATTACCCCACCCCCCAAAAAAAAAAAAAAACCATTACCACCCGGAGAATTACCCCCCGAGGACAACCCCTCCCCCAGGACAATTACCCCCGAAGACAATTGCCCCCGATGACAAATACCCCCCCCCCCCCGAGAACATCTACCCCCCATTGACAATCACCCCCCCCCCCCCCCCCCCGAGGAATTTGTGACACTGTGACGAATAATGCGAGCTTCTTTCGAAATTGCTATTTACAGAAAATTTCATAAACTTTCATTTTCTTAGTTATTTTTGACGTTCATTACAGTCTTTTAAATTATTCAATTTGATGTGGGGGTGGAAGTTGCCCAATTCTCCCGAAGTTTTTCCACTGAGTAAAGAACAGAAATTACATTTCTTAGAAATAAATTTAACAATATACACTGTTAGAACAAGTATTACAATTTTTAATCAACTTGGTTAACATTTTAATCAACCACGGATTACCATATGAATCACACAACTGTTGGTTAGACTTTAACCAACGGCCTGTTGATTAAAATTTAATCCGTGGTTGATTACAAATTTTAATCAATTATAATTGGTTTAAAAAAATTGTTCAATGTTGGTTAAAATGGTGTTGATTAAACTTTAACCATTTGCTGATTAAAACTTTAACCTTTTGTTGGTTATTTATGCTTTGTTCGGGGCTGATTCACATGATGTTGGTTAAACTTACATGGGTTGTTGGTTAAAATTGTAACCATTGTAGGTTAATTCTGCTTTGATTCACACGTTGTTGGTTAAACTTTAGTGGGTTGTTGGTTACAGTTTTAACCACTGTTGGTTAAACTTACGGGGGTTTGGAAGTCTTATCCTCGTGTTCACAGGTAAGAAATTGTTTTAATATGATTATCATTATAAGCGCTATGTATATTGAATATCATAGATGTAAACAGTGTTGTAGACCTGTTATTAGCCTTGGGGTGATTTAGTATTTAGTATATCTGTATAGTGCTTAGATATTTGAATTAAGCGCTATATATAAAAGCGGAATATGATTTAGTATATTATGTACATGCATAACAGTATACAGATAAATAGTAACTTTAAAATGTAATAGTAGGGGATTTTCTATTATGATTATAACCTCATTTCTAAAAGTGAATTTGGTCAGTTTTCATACTTAACACTTACGTGATATATTGTCACTTTTATTTATTTACTTAGGGTAGGTGCAGGGAATTGGAGACCCTTGAGCACATTTGCATAATTTACATAAACATGAACAATGTTACACATACATACGTTTTGTATTCTCTTCAGTAACTTCTTCTCTTTATTTGGTAACAAAATTGTGGTCATGATGTAACTGATTAATAAGATAACAATGATTAATGACGTCATCACTAAAGGTCTCTCATTACCTACATGTGCAGGTAGCCTAATAAGGGACAGTTACAAATCAAGACATTTAAAGTACAATTTGAATGAAAATGGGATTGTTATAGTTAGTTCAACACTTTTTGAAAGAGATACATGCAGCCAATGAACTTACTGTAATTTGAAAAGATTTTAAAACAATGTGGCCTACTTGGGATACTCCTAAAACCTGTTTTGTATACAAACAAAGGTTTACAGTCTATATAAACCAGCTCGCTGATCTCACATTTGTATTCATATTGTCCAGAAACCTCGTGAGTCTTCTCATTCTATAATAGGCCTACATCCCAAGTTGGCCACCCAATATTCAAATGTGCATCTTCTTTTTTTTATCTTCATATATCAAATTGAAATCCAACTACATTGTACCACATACATCTGTGAATCTTGATGTACAACCCCTCTTTCTTTCTTTTTATTTTCTCTCTCTCTCTCTCTCTCTTTCCCCTTTTACCAATATTTTTTCCACCATATTCGTATTATTATTTATCCATTGAGGGTAGTCATGCTATCAAGCTTTGCTTACTTTGTCGACCCTCCTGTTTGATGTTTTCGATTAGTTACTTTATTCGACATTATATTCTTTTGAAATGTGTAAATTTTGCAATGTTTTGTCTGTTATATATTTGTAATAGGGCAAAAGAAAAAGAAAATAAAACAGAAATAAATAAATCAAATGTGGCCTAAAATATTTCTGTACATGGACAATTAACCAACCAGCATCGGGTCATTGATTCTCCTCGGCATACTCGACATTCACAACAAACGACCTCCATGTTGGACCTGGTGTCCCCCATTGCCTGCACACATTTCTGATCAGACACCATTCATAATGTGCATTGCAACACCCATTCACAACACACAATGGCCATAAGTTTTCTGTGATGGTTGGCACACTTCATAAACTTCCTTTTAAAACTACTTGTTAAGAGCCACCTCTAAATATCTGCATACACCACAACATTCAGTGAAAATTGTGTTTTTATATCAGAGCAAAATTTTACAACACGGACAGACAGTGATGTGTTCAAGCTTGGTGGTCTCCAATTCCCTGCGGTCTCCAATTCCCTGCACCTACCCTATTCATTTATTTATTTATTTCTGATATTTATACAGGGTGGCAATAATCACCAATTTACATTTCTCCTATCGTAAAATTCATTGTACAAAATAAACTTCGAAACGATCACTTGGTATGACCGTACGGGCTTCAAGACTGTAAAGACAAGAATTAACCCTATTTATATGATGCAAAAGAAAGCGCTTCGCGTAAGTGCTGGCTTCCATTGTTTAGCCCATTCCAACCCATTTTTTTAATTCAATTCAATTCAAATGAACATTTATTTTCTTCCAAATCAATTTGACAACGTATTTGACATCTCTTAAACAATACAATTTATACGTAGGAACATAAATATAATTAAAGAACTTTTATTACAAGGAAGAAGGCGCGAATCCCGAATTTAAAACCACGTCAATTTTGTTTGGTAAACGCACAACAGAGTTTGACCTTCTTGTTTAATTATATGAATAACCTGCATTTATTTACATTAGCATATATCTTCATTCTTATTTTCACCATCGTCAGTATCATCACCATCATCAACATCATCAACATCACCTGTTTTTGTTCTCCATTTTTAATCATCAACCCCCCCCCCCCCCCCGCTCCCCCTTCCCTTGTCCTCGGGCTTATCACACTATCAAGCAATCGCTTATTGTATAGCCTTCTTCTTCTCCAGCTTTCTTAATTAATAATTCTCGGTATTGTGTTATCAGTTAAATTTGATTTAGTGTCATCATTTATTATCTTTATATTGTATTCACTTTACAAAATCTTGTCATATTTTGAATATGTTATATTGCTGAAATGTAATTTGATTTGTATGTTGCAGAAGAAAATAAATTCAATTGAATTAAATTCACTACTCTGTGTAAAATCTTGATTTAAATGATTACATAAGTACATAAAAAATATAAAAAAGAAAGAAATAAACTAACCATTTTGATTGGAAAACCGACGATGTCTGCATGAACATATCCTTTACACCGTTCTCCTGCCAATTATCAAATGCCAACTTCGAAAGTTCATGCAACCATAGTGATAATGGGTTTTTTAATTATGGGCGAATTGAAAATTCATAATGCGGTGTGATGTATCAAGGTACAATGTGCGTAAAAACAAGTGAATGGATTAAATAATTATAATCAATGACGCCGACAGTGGGCTAGCCATGCCATTGCAAAGACTTTAAAAGAATCAAGCGAGAGCTAATAGCCTCGTGTGTCGCGTCTCGAATGAGCGAGCATGGCAATTAACTTCATCCCAACACGATTCCATTGAAGGCAATACATTCATGGGGAATCAAAATTGTCCTTTTGGAGTAAATTATACTTCCCCGCCAAAACTGTAACTCACTAATATGGCATGGGTGTCGTGTTCTAGCGGATACATCAACGGACTGTGGATCACATGGTTCGCGGTTCGAGTCCCGTACGGCACTAATTGTTCTTGGGCATGACATTGATCTACATTTTCCACACTCGACCCAGGCGAGGTACATGGGTAGGCCTCCCTGGTAGGAATTAATGGCGTAAAATGCTAAATCATGATTATCAACATTATCATATCATTAGCCTATTATAACATATTATTATATTATATTATTATTATCATTAGTATTATGATTATTTGTATTATCATTGTAATTATTGATGTTTTTGTTGCTGTTGTTTTTATTGTTATTATTATTTTCATTAATAATTTTCATTATCATCATCATTATTATTATTATTTCATTATCAAATACTATTATTTTTACTTTTTACATTACAACTATCTATATCAATATCATTATCATTATAATATTGCGTTAGCCCTACAAATATATAGCTATGACATAACATTAATATCCTTGTATGGCCCTAATCACGACAGTGTTAGTTCTTATGCAGATATTGAAAAACTTGCTTTGGATTTTGATAATCCATTAACAATAATTTGTATGCGGGGATTGGAACTTGGTCCAAGATTTTGATAAAGATACATATAATTCGTCGCTGTTTTCACGAAGTGACGGTAGTGAAAAAAAAATGCATTCACTTTGCGTTACGATTTTCCTCACTACCGTCACTTCGTGAAAACAAGGACGAATTATATTCGTCTTAATAATCCTAATGCCAAGAAAAAATTCGATCAAATGAAGAATGATTTAGATTTGATAGACCCATGGAGAAAATTACATGTCCAGGTAAAAATGTGTACGTGGCGTCAACCTACTCCCTTTAAGGCGGCTAGATTGGATTATTTTTGGTCTCCATTGAATTACTGTCACTCGTTAATTAAATAGAGATTTTTACCTGCATGGGTACAGATCCGATCATTCCCTGCATGGTCAAACTATCTTTGAATTTAAATCATTGTAGGGTAGGTCGAGGTTACTGGAAATTATAGTACATGCATTATGATAACATTTCTTGCCAACCCTTATGGAATAATGATTACATTCAAATAGGCAATAGCTCAATATATAGAACAAAATTGTGTAAAAAGGGAGTTCGTTTTGTCAATGATATTTTAGAGACATTTTTTCTCTCTGGAACATTTCCAAGAAAAGTATAATATTCAAATCATTTTCTTTTTTATCGTGAATTATGCGATGCAATTAGACAAGGGTTTAACAATTGTACTATTTTTAAGAAGGTGCCACAACCTCTTTTCCAGATACAATGGCATTTGTTATGAAACGTATTAAAGGATGTTCACATATCTATGCGATTTTATTAAAGAGAAGAAAAGGACAATGTAAAAGTTTTCTTACATGGAAATGCATTTTCGATCTGAATGATAGGAAACATATTGTTCTATTGGATTTAATTGTACCATTGATGTGGGCTACGATGGTTTCAGTTGCAAGTTTTGCAACGCATATTATATACGAACGATCTACTGTTTAAAATGAATTTAGTCTCAAGAAAAGAATGTACATTTTGTAATGAAAAGATTGAAACAGTTAATCTGCTATGTGACTGTACGCATGTTAAACAATTATTTGGGATAGGTTGGAGCACTGGATTTATACTGGAACCGGAAATAATTATTTGGTTTAAGAGATTCAAATAATTTTTCATTGAATTGTATACTGATTGTGGTGCGACAGATGGTGTATACTTGCAAAATAAAGAAAAAATTGCCCGATTTTGATAATATTAGAGTTTCGATTATAAATTACTTCATAACGAAAAGTATATTGCAGATTCGAATTGTAGAAATAATAAATTCACAAGAAAATGGTTTCAATTCAGGAATTTGTTTACATAAAATGATATTTTTCTGTATTTTTTTTTTCTTTCCATGAATATCACAAATGAATTATTGAAGATAATTATGTTAGTTTTCTGTTAACTCAACAGTTCAACAATACTTGTATCTTGAGAAGCCTATTTTATTTATGTTATAAATGTAAATTACCTTGAATCTATATTTGTTAATTTGTTTCAAATGAAAATCAATAAATTCCCTATGGAGGGGAAAATATGGAAGAAAAAAAATCATCATTATAATTGTTATTACAATTATTATTGTTACTTTTATTTTTTTATTATATCCTACATCAAAAGTGTATTGGCTTTTGATTGGTTGAGAGCTCATCACAGTCATGACCAGAAATATTTCAACTATTTTAAAGTTGCTCTGAAAAAGTACTTAATAATATTAGGCCTATCACTATATATCCCGGATCACTATCATTATTATTATTGTTATATTTTTAGATTATTATAAGCATTATATAGTAGTAGTAGTCTAGGCCTATTGTTATTATTATTGTTGTTATTAAAATCAGTAATGTTATTAATGATTGTTATGTTTAATTATCGTTCTTATTATTTATTATTTATTTATTTATTTATTCAAACATATTTATACAGGTACACAAGATCAGAAGTAGATCTGTTTTGCATCTTGGACCTTGGACTTGCTGTTATGGCTTCTGACTTTGTTGTTGTTGTTAATTAGACCTAGTGCACAATATCATTATGATATCGTCACCTTACGATCACGTGAAAGTATTACGACTGGATTGACAGACTAATTATACAGGGCCGGGAGGCGGACCAAGACCGAGACGACTTGTTTCTCTTGATAAATTTACCGAAGATTGTACCAAAATGTTGCTGGTTCTTGATGACGAACACAAGGAGCATCTAAACTTCCTCGCTAACGTAGACAGTAGTGGTAAGTATAAGCAGAGAAAAATAGCTTAGATTCACTTGGTTGCGTGAAAAATATAAAACGAAAATTCTCACCTACAGCCCCACGCAATAGTTTTGTTGTTAGCTATTTTATTTATAGATCTACATTTCCGTTTTTTTGCCATTGCGCTTGCGCAAGAAGAAAGTTACTTATAAACAATGCAGTTATAATTATATTTCAGGACAGTCAGGTCAATAAAATCAACCCGGATTAGTATTATGGATAAGTAGTAATTAGATCTACTATGCGTGGACATGATGATGATGGAGAGGAATCATGTACACTGTACACAAAGAACTTTGGGCGCTTGTTCAGAAACCTATCCAAAATTTGACCCATAACTCTGACGTGGAGATACCCTACTAAAACATACCCAAAATGAAGTAAATATTCATTAAATGTCCAAATAAAGATCATGAGTTAAAAGTTGTTATGTTTATAACCTGTTTCGTGTCAATTTTCTTGTTATTTTTGGAGTATTTTGGGGCAAAACGTTGATATTAGTATACACTTTTTTCACAGGTTTCATGGCAAACCGCTGCACAATACAAGTGCATACCGATGGTGGGTTGCGGGCGGGCGCGCGCCTGTGTGAAGTTATCTACCGTAATGTCTCAGATCCTCATTACTGTAGATAACTTCACACAGGCCCGCGCCCGCCTCAACCTACCATTCGCGAGATCGGACGAACGTTTTGCGCGTCTGCTAAATGTAAGCTAAAGTTCTACGTACATGGAGAGGAAATGAACTTGGATGCACGAATGATATATGATTTATATGGCACTGCTCGGCGAAAAATCATTCAATCACTGAAACTTTGAAACGATGAAAGAGATGGACAATCGCCTTAAAACAAACCAGTAGGGGCGCTTGTCCGAGAATGAGGACTGTCCGCATGAACGAAGAAATCCTCATAAACGCGGACAAATTGCGTCCTATAAAAAAAATTCTCAGACCAGCGCCCCTACTGCTATCACAGCAACAACTTGTCTACCGGTACTCATATTAAAAGTAGTGCTGTAGCCGAACCGCCGAACCGAACGGAAGTTCGCCGAACATGGCACTTCCGAACCGAACCGAACCGAACCGAACCGAACACAAAGGCCTGGTTCGGATGTTCGGCAGAAAAATGAAAACGTTTTTGCAAGCTAATAAACTTGTCATTTTGTACCTAATTTTCATGTCATGATTGCTCATTTTATATTTACTTTTTTCCCATTTTCCGCCTTTGTGATTTATGCCTATCCAGTGGTGGGCGCGACTTCACTGGCGCCATTTAAATCCCAAATCCTGACCACGCTACGTCGCGATCGCAACCCATAAACAAGAATAAATGTGCGTGATCAAAACAAGTTCAGCTCAAACCCATTCACCAAAAAAAAAATTAATTAATTAATTGTAACAATATCGGACAAATTTTACAATATAAATAATGAAATAAATATATATCATAGTATGGTATTTATTTATTCAGGAAAAATAGGGATTTTATATTTTTCCTATTGAAAATAAAAACTTACAAAAAACAGTTATTGACGAGCCTGCATGAGTCTCTATTCAAGATGGCAGCTTTCATGACTCTAACATTAGACAACAACCGTCTCGGAAAATCTTGAAAAAATATCATTTATTGACAAATTGAAAACATGATTCTTTTAAAATTGAAAATAAAACTTCATTCAAGACGGAAATACGAATGTAAGTAGTATTTTTCTTCACAAATAATTATGTTTAGAGCAGTTTTTAATGTGAGATTCGTGCTGGTCGGAAGCAGTGCAGAAGTCCTCCGTGCTGGTCGGGCCCGGCAGGCGGGCCGGCCCGCCCAGTGCCGACCACCGTGGCTATAACGCTGCTTGCTGTTATTTATTACCGAACCCCGAACCGAACCAAGTTCGGGTGAAAAATTGCCGAACTCTGCCGAACCGAACCGAACACGAACATAGCGTCTGAATAACAGCACTAATTAAAAGTCTACTTTAATATTTGGGTTTGGTAGAATATGATGATATTCGACGCCTCACAAGCTTCCCAAATTTAAGCCTGGGGGGGGGGGAGGCTGCAGCCCACGCAATTCCTATGCCTATGTAATGTTCACAAAAAAGGTCGGTTTAAATTACTTGCATTTGCTAATTTTGGCCAATTGTACTCTGGTCTATGTTACAACTTTAGGGTTTCCAAGTTGAAAATGAAATTTCGAATAATGGTTGTCCTCTCTCTTCCTCTGTCTTCCTCTCACACTTCTCTCTATCTATCTCTCTTTTTGCTTGTCTTTCCTTCTTTCTTGGGTCTTATTTCCTATTTTTCTTTATCCAGTTCTTCAGGAATTTTGCAAAATTGCTCTAGAGTTTATGAGGAAAGGTATCGCACAGAAAGTTTACCAGGGTGCAGCACGTAAGTCTTTCATTTCATTTCACATTTAATAGTCTTTGAAGGCATTAATACCCCCATTCTTTAGCCCTGTGAGTTCACCAACACCTGTCTCTGCTACAATTGTCCCTGCTCCATGGTCGGTTTCATACCCTGATCAAACCTGGACCCTATATACCCCTAACCCTGTTAAATCAAAGGCAAAATTTAAAACCCAGTTGCAACCCTAACCCAATTTCTTGAACAAAATAGGGCTGCCAGCATATGTCGAATCACTGCCCATTCACATTATCATATAAAGTGGAGATATTAGTGTTGATAAAGCTCTCATCCATGTATGTAATTTTCAGCATATGCATGTACATGGGACTTAGTATTGATATAACAATGCAGCAATAACAGAAAAAATACAATGGAGATTTGTTAAGAAGAGCACTCAAGACAAGATACTTGATATAACAAGATCATTTTGCTGGTCCCAGTTATTTATGTTCTTGTTTCTTTGTTTTACCCTGATATAACAAGATATACCAAGGAAATATTCAAAGTCCCATTGTCCTCCTAATGACAGATTTCCAAATCTTCATTGTTGCAAATTTGAAGAAGAAAAAGGTAATCAATAGAGTACCAAAGCTGTGACGTCATCAAAATCTACTTTTAGAATTTCTCAATTTTTTCTTCAAAAATAATGTCAAAATGTTGAAAACCAATTGAACATGTTAAATATTGACTGAGATATGGCCATCTGAATGAATATACTCCCCATAGGAACTCAGTGTTATACATGTATGCTTTGGCTCCTAATGGTTAAGAGCCAGAGCATAGGACATATATTCATTCAGATGGTCATAACTCAGCCAATACTTAACATATTCAATTGGTTTTCGACATTTGGACATTATTTTTGGTTTTCTTTCGGAATATGAAGAAAAAATTGAGAAATTCTAAAAATTGATTTTTTTTTGATGACGTCACACTTCACCACTCTATGTAGCCCTTGAATAATTCTTGTGCCTTTCGTCTTACTCAGAGAAGCTGAATGTCGATGCAGAGACGGTCAAACATGGGGTGGAAGGCCTCATGTACCTCCTGACAGAGAGTGCTAGACTCATGGTAAGAACTCGATTCAGGTTGGCATACATGTATTCTGGGGCGGACAGAGACTGACATTGGGTCGTTGCATACAGTAGTTGTTGCCATGTCTGGCAAGCTCTTGTGATGTCAAGATAAATGATTTTATACAGTATAACAAAATTGTGCAAAAGTAGGGGGGAAAGTCCATTGAAAGATATTTCAAACAAACCTTTCTTTTTTAACACACAAGTCTAAGTACGTGATTGAAGCCCCACTGCACTACTTATAGCTACTTGCTCCCTATATATAGCAAACGATGCCTAATCGGTGACCATTTGTCCCCCACGATCCTTTTTTTTTCTTATGTTAATTGAGAGCTGATTTGATGAGATAGCCACCTGTCCGTGACCATGCAGGGCGGTCTAATCCCTTCTGGCCAAACTAGTCCAGTGGGGCTTTAAATCACTGATTGAAAAAGAAAAAAAAAGTGATTTTAATCCCGCCAACCCTACTAGTTTTCACCACCTTCACCACCATCACTTTCAAATTTAAGTATGGATGATAACAAGATGATGCACCCCCCCCCCCCCCCCAAAAAAAAAAAAAAAAAAAAATTGTGCCTTCCTCTTGCTCCAGGTCTCAGAGCTGGATTTCCAGGACTCCATTGCAATACTAGGCTTCTCCCAAGGCTTATGCAAAGACCTGCTGGGTCTGTACACGGAGAACCGAGCTGAGATTCGTAGTATACTGGGTGAGATGGCCATGGACTTGCCGCACTATCGCAACCTGGAATGGAGACTAGATGTCGAGGTAAGGGGTCTTATTGTGTGCCGGGAGTCCAAGCTCCTATCATGTTGCAAGGCAAACTTTAATCCAGCTAACAATGGAAGTTACAAACTGATTCAGCTGAGGACGCAGGTTCAAAACCGATTCACGTCTTTCAGATGGTGACGTTAAAGGTCGGTCCCAAGACGTTTATAGTCATATCTGATTGATACACGTCTGTAAAAACCTAATTACACACACACGCTCTCATGAGGAATTCAAAACGGTAAACCATTCGATTGTTTACCCAATAACAGGTGATGGCACCAGGATTTGCCTTCAGTTTTATTTTTATGACCAACATCCCTTCTGTAATGCTCTGCATTTTCCACCAATCACCCCATATGGAAAAATCCTTATCGTACATTTCCATCACCCAAAGACTCTCCGGGACAAGGGGGATATTTCTTGATGGGACTACGGGTTTGCTGGGTGCGAACATTATACACCCATTAATAGCATTTCCACCAAGACCGGTGGCAGCGAATTATGACCTACAGCACATGGAAACTGACTACCATCTTCCTTTAAAAGGGAACTTGGTGATCTTGGGCTCTGGTGATGAATGAAGAAAAAAAATCTTACATAACCAAAAAGACTTGCATTGAAATACATTCTGCAATCAAAACTACAAATGAATGATATTTGTCAATTTTTCTTTTTTTAATGTAACGTGTGGGGAGAAATGAATAAGCTCTGAGAAATGAATGAGCTCTAAAAAATGAACAAATTATATCAAGCTAGTTAACTTGAAAGTTTTGTAACATGTTGTCTCTAAAGAGTGCCTGCAAGTGTGATTTGTGATTTTCAGCTTGTTGGCATTACCGGTAGTCGATTTATATCAAGAAACTGGCAATTGCATGATGAACATTGAGAATTCATAAAATGTCCCCAAATACGTCACAATCGAATGACTAGTTCATAGAGATTCATATATGTGTAGCAATTACAACTACGTGTATTAGAAATTGAGACCTTTCCTATTATTTGTCTTATTTAGCAAACTTTGCACCATAATGTTTCTCTTACTTTTGCTCAAATTAAAGGTGCTTTTTTATTCTTTTGCATTCTTTTATCGTAATTTTCCTATTCTCATCCCCCTCATTGCCAGCTTGCCAGTCGATCCCTGCGACACCAGACCATTCCCACCGTCGTCATGAAGCTGCACACGGAAGACTGCGGCAAGAAAGATGTCCATGTATTACAGACAGACCCTGTCAACCTGGTTCACTTGACTCAAACACTAGAGGGCGCACTAGCAGAGGTCAAGACGCAGCATTGTAGAAGAATAATCAGAAATATCAATAAATAGATTTATTAGTATAGCTAAAGATTTTGTATTAGAATGTGTATAAAGACTGTGATAAAATGTTAACATATTTCTTTTCAAGTACTTATAAGTGAAGAATTGGATCCAATTTTTAAAATCAGATGTATGCATATACCATAAATCTAGATGAATGGAGATACGAAATTGGAAAATCATATTTGAAACTTCATTCTTAGGCATGATAAGGATGATATGGTATGTGTAAAAGTAATTGTATTGTTATCTTCCTGGGCCCACTTACACAAAACTTACCATTGATGGTAACTTTGCCATCAATGGTAACTATATGTACCATGGAAACCTTGATTTTGATTGGATGTTGAGCCCTGGCAAAGTTACCATCAATGGTAAGTTTTATGCAACAGGCCCAGTTGGACAAAGGGTACAAGTGGCTGCAAAGCTAGGACAGTCATGAAAACCTATTTCACATCATTGCAGCAGAATAGGATTTTTTTCTTTTCCATTACACAGATTTGCAATGCCCTGTTATTGTGATGGGAGGAAAATAGCAGAGAGGGAGATTATGCAATTCCATTTAAGGCATAGAGGAGAAAGAAAGATAACATTCCACAGATAATCAATTTGAGCATTATTTTATTCATAACAATAGTGCATCGAATATCAAATGCATTTGAATTCAAGGTGTAGTCTCACATAAATATATTATTACAATATATCAGATCACATAGTATACATGTACACGTATATATAAACATTCACAAAATATACATACAATGTACATTAGCTGCATTACCTTAAATTACAAATGCAACTATCCATATCTGTAATCTGTACATAGAAATTACAGAAGAAAGATTTGCGATTTGGCATTGAAAAGGAAGCAGTTATTTGGAAAGACACTTCGATGGGGTACATAAAACAATTATGGAAATTTTGATATCCAGTCTTTATCATCAATATAGAATTATCATAACAGAATAAAGGAATAGCAATTTTTCAAAAAAACGTAGAACTAAGAATCACTTTGATGGGAATAATCATGACACCATGCATGTAGTAATTTCATTTAGTGCAATGTCTTGTTTATATGAATGACAAGACTTGCAACTATTTTATAGTACAATCATTTTTCCATTGTAAATCATAAAGCAGTACCAGTATTTCATACATAGTATGTCAATGCTATTGGCAGTGATAAATTTCGAATATTTTTCCACTCATTTTGTCATATGTTTTAATTCACTGGACTCTCTTGACTGTGCATTGATATATTTCACGACACCACTGATACATCTCGATGCATATTATGTTTATAATAAACAAAATATAAACTCAACTCTTTGTTTTTCCTATTGCTACTACATCATGTAATGATGAATTATGGTGTTCATGATGATAGTGGTAGTGCTATTGATCTTGCTGATGATGATGGTGGTGGTGGTGGTGGTAGCGGTTGTGGTAGTGGTGATGATAATGATGATGTTGATAATAATGATAATGATGGTGGTGGTTGTGGTGATGATAACAGTGATAATAATGATTCTGAAAAAAAAATTCAATATGATAAATAAATAAATGTGAAAGGTAATATTACTGTTGAACCACTAACAACTAATTTCAAACAAAAGTCATTTTGTAGCAAAATACAGAAACGGATTGCAATATTTCAGCACTTGTATCAGTTTTTAATCAAAAATTTAGCACCAATGACCACTTTCGAAATAGCAAAAGTTTCATGCATGCAAATGTTTCTGGTTTTATAGTACTACACAAGATGACGAGGCATGAGAGGACTGTACGCTATCTGTATTTTTTTAACCAAGGTATCGATTGAAAAGCACAACATTTACAGTTTCTAGTGCCAAGGGAATCAATCGTGATAAAGCATGTATCTAATATTTCTGAAAACTGAGGGTGAGCATGACATTGCATCCACTTGCTTAATATTTAATTAACCTATCAAAAGGCTAGTACAAATGATGCTTAAAGCCTGTCTGTACTAGTTTGACCAGGAGGGATTAGACCACCCAGCGTGGTCAATGACAGGTGGTTATCTCATCAACTCGGCTCTCAATTAACATAAGAAAAAGAGGATCATGGGGGACCAACAGGCACCGCTTAGGCATTGTTTTCTATATAGAGGGAACAAGTAGCTACAAGTAGTACAGTGGGGCTTTAAATTAGCCCATCTCTCTGCTGTTTCATTTGTCCTTCTTTGTTTTCTCCAGGGAAGACGTCCGCTTCATTCGCTTGGCCTGTAGTTTCTGCTCAAACTCTTTCTTCTTCTGCCTATTGGCTGCGTAGGAATCTTGCCGATCCTTCTCCGTCTTCTGTTTCTTGACCTCTTCCAGTTGACTGTAAAGCCTGCATACAAAGTTCAAAAGATATACCTGAATTCCATAATTGTTCACAAGTCACTTTTCCATTATATGATATTAGACAGCAACAGTTGTTGTTACATAGTGAAACTTGCATATAATGACCACTCATTCATCAAGAGTGCATTTGAAGCTCATCTGGTGAACTTAGTGCATCAGCATGGAATCCGTAACAAACGGAGCAAAACATTTTGATTGGCACCTTTTAAAGATAAAGACCAGTTATGGTCATGCGATTGCATTGTGAAAGAAACGTTGTGAAATCGATCAGAAAAGGTTGATCATCTAGCATAGATGTACTGCAAGGTTCTGGAATCATCAACATGATAAGAAATTTGGCCCAGTCTTCATAAAGTTACAAGCACTGTACACAGAAAGATGTATACAGGACTACGCACACAACACATGCGTTTTTTATCTCTCACATACCAATATATAAACTAATTTACCAAATATATCAATTAGTAGGCGGTTTCCCTGCAAAATTGTTATCATCATGTATTATTCAAAACGTATTCTTTCACATGATTGGTAATAAGAGCTTCCACTTCATTTTTTGAAATTGGGGCGTTTCCAATACTGGTCTTTACCTTTAAGCAATTTTGTGCATTCTACTTTTCCGAAAACAAAAAATAGCCCACTCAAACAATGCATAAACCTGAAGGCTAATCCTGGTGATTGACAACACCTGTTATTTGGTAAACACGGAAATGGTTTCAAATTCTCAAATAAGAGCCTACTACTATGCGTCTGTAAATACCTAAGACTTCTTTCTTTCATCTCTTTCTGCCCTGCATTTCTGTCCGTTCGGGTTTTCAATGTTGAGCTCAGACCACTAGCGGTGTCTGCGGAGAAGTGGCCTATATAGGAGAGAGGGACACACAAATTCAAACAGAATGACAATTTTTAATACACTCCATAATCCATCCCAGATACAGTACCGGTATGTTTCTTGGGGTCAATACTTTTACCTTTGTTATAAAACACAAAACAAATTATTTACAGAAAGAAAAATATAGGATATATATTACATATACATGTATCTCTATTGAAATTCATTTATTCCATCAAAATGATGTTCTTCTAACGATTACTTTGACCACATTAGTAAAAAAATATTATTTCAAAGTAAAGACAAGACTGAATTTTATCAGCAAACATGAATATGGGGTATAGAGAAAGAGTTTCATGGACTCATTACCACACATATTCAGGTTTTCAAGAGCAAAACTTTTTCTACATTATTACAAATTAGTTTTAACCAAGCTATATATAACCAAACAGAAAATGAGTGTAGTACATTTTGTATCTAACCAGGCATTTGACAAATATCACTAAAATTTGCAGTCTTGAACATTAATTGTAAATGTTATTGGACACTGAGAAAATCACATTACCGGTAGGTCTTTATAACTAAACATGAGGCTTTCAACATAAGATCAAAGCAACAGGCTATGAGTCTTGTGTTTATAAAAAGTTTTAAAATATTTCATACCGGTTTTGCTTCCTGATGCTTTCTTCACTGCAGCTTGCTTCGTCTGACCCTTCACCTTTGACCTCTTCCAGTCCTGGATTGTCTTGGCAAAGACTGTGGATTCCTGGCTTCTGGTCTCAGCGTGCTCCTTGACCTCTCTCTTGCGAGATTCCGAGGCTTGGATGAAAGCTGTCTTGCGCTGCTGGAAGGCTTCTTGGAGCGATACTGTGCATAACAGGAAAACCAGGCATATCATTATTATCATTATCATCAACATGACCCCCATCATTATCATAATCACGATTATTATCATCATTTTTATTTCCAACATCACTATCATCATCATCACAATGACCACCATCCTTATCATCATTTCCATGATCATCATCTTCACAATCATGATTTCTGGAATACACATCTTCATAATCATTATCATAATCACTAGCACTATCACCATTTTTTATTTCCAACATCACCATCATCATCATCACAATTACCACCACCACTATCATCGTTTCCATGATTATCATCGTCATCTTCACATTCATGATTTCTGGAATCAACATCATCATAATCATTATCATAATCACTATCACTATCATCATTTTTATTTTATTTTCGACATCACCATCATCACAATTACCATCATCATTATCATCACAATTATCACCATCGTTATCATCATTTCCATGATCATCATAATCATCCTTCAATATCACGACTTCTGGAATCACCTTCATCATTATTATCATCATCATCATTATCATCATCATCATCATCTTCAACATCATCATCATCATCATCATCATCATCATCATTATCATCATCACCACCACCATTACCATCATCACCACCATCATCATGAATATCACCATCACCATCATCATCACCATCACTTTAAGAGTGAGCTATTTTGTAAATTGATTGTAAGAGGTATACCTGGCCCACCACCAGCTGCTCCATCAGGGTCCTCGTCATTACCTCCAGATTGCTCTCCTGTGGGTTTCTGGCTGCTATCTCTGCTCACATGGTGAGTGACCTTGACCTGACCTTCTGACCTGGTGACCCCTGTTTGTGACGTACGGCTGCCGTCTAGAGGGTCTTTCCCCTGCTGACTGGTCGTCGTCTGGGGGAGGACTTTCACTTGACCTGCAGATTGGGTTACTCTGACACGAGTGGTGCTGGTGACGCTTTGAGCGACTCTGAGTTGACCTTCTGACCTGGTGACCCTGGATGATGACCAAGGGCTGGCTTCTAGAAGCTCATTCTCGTGATGCTGGAAGGATAGCAGAGACATGGAGGCACTGCCTTGTGAGGACTGTGATATATCCAGTGTTGAGGGTTCCTGTTGCTGCTCAATGAAAGAACAAAGCAATAGCATACATCAAAATGATTTCACGGCTGGTCACATAATAACGCTAACAATAGCATTGATCTATAACAATAAACTCTGTCTAAGTAGAACAATTACTGAATATCTAGGTTGCTCACTGAATTATACTGAGGAACCTTAGTGAAGGGTGAGTTCTGGGAAGAGGTGAAAAATAATTTGTGAGCGTTATCATTGTATTATACAATTGTGGAAAAACATCAGGTAAAAAATGTTCCCTGAAAAGCATGGCTCTTCAAATGCCTCAATATTCTAAATATTTTAAATACGGCATGTAACATCATTCAAATCGGGACATATTTTTTATGCTACATGTTCGTGTAGTCCCATACACATCTTTCTGTGTACAGTGCTTGTAACTTAATTTACCAAGGCTGGGCCAAATTTATTATCACTTTAATGATTACAGAACCTTGCACTATACACCAATACTAATATACTAGATGATCAACCTTTTTTGATCGATTCCACACTGTTTCTTTCACAATGGAATTGCATGACCAGAACCCAACTTTATCTTTAGTTCTGTCTACACATTAGGTTTTTCTTGGATCCAATATAACTTTTTGTATAGACCAATTTTATCATTGTGATCATTATCGTTATCACTGTCATCAAAATTATTGTATTACTTCCTTCTTCACCTTCTCTTCTCCTTCCTTCTCTCGCTATTCCTCCTCATCTTTCTCTTCATCCTATCCCTACTTCTACCACCCCCTCCTCTCTCTCTCTCTCTCTCTCTCTCTCTCTCCCCCCCCCCTCCTCCTCCTCCTCCTCCTCCCCCTCCCCCTCCCCCTCCCCCTCCCCCTCCCCCTCCCCCTCCCCCTCCTCCTCCTCCTCCTCCTCCTCCTCCTCCTCCCTCTTCATAATCAGCAGCAATACTATCTTCCCTGTCTCATCACACCTAACACAAACACCATCCACGTCCCTTTACCTCATGGGGGCCCATGCCCGCTGGAGCCATTACCCCAGGAGCCTGGAGGGTGGAGTCAGCAGTGGTGTTGAAGGACGAAGCAAAGGTGAGATCTGGCTCCTCCAGGATCCCCGTCTCCATCTCGAGGTCTCCCAGAGATGGGAAGGTCCGGTCTTCAGGGTAAGATGCTCCAGCTAGTGCCAGATGCTGCTGCATTAGTTCCTTACCACTGGGGTCCATGATTGACTGAATGAAAATAAAAAATAATGATGATAATGATGATGAAAATAAGAAGGAGAAGGAGGATGATGGTGATGATTGTAACTGTTCATTCTTTTAAATATATTTTTTTTATTGAAATATATTTAATCAGGATAACAAGAATCAGCTATACATTGTAGATACAAAATCTGTTTTACATCATGGTCCTGACTATAAAATGATGATGGTGATGATGACTACAGTGATTATGTTCAGCATCGTGATGATCATGATCATCATGATGAAAATAACTCAAAATATAAGGAACTTAAAACAGATCGGTAATCTTAATTTTAAAGAAAGAAAGATTTAAATGGTAAAGTGAATCAAACCTTTCACACAAAACACTTTTTTTACTTAAACATGTTGCTGATTGCTAAAATCTCAGTGTTCTGCCAAACATTTCAAATATGAAGAAGAAAAAAATTATGTGGAAGAAAATTTGTCCAATTATCTGTATAAGGACTTGACACTGACAGGGGATTTGGCACTCTAAAACAAACTAAATCAATTTTGACACAAATTCTAAATGTAAACAGAAATTCAATGCAAACAGATAACTTTCAACCCAGACCCAAAATTGAGAAAAGTTAGTGAAGAGGCCCAATAAAAATGTTAAATAGTACCGATAGAGATTTGCACAGGTAACTCAAATACCTCAAGTGATGTCATTTCTCTCCCTTTGACTGGTGACCTCATCTCAGAGACTGATCCATCTTGTGACATACTGTATCCACTCAGTGAGACGTCTGAGAAAAGGGGCATTGTTATTGTACCTCTCTGCCTACCATGCTAGGTTGCAAAATTGGACAAAAAAATAAAGGATTTCAAATTTAAAAGTTCAGAACTACATGTAATTGTTAAAAAAATGAATAGTATTCATCAGTTTAATGATTGCAGTGTATTTAGGACCTAACTATAACCTTTTTAAATACAGGTACAGTTTATAGAATGCATAGAACTACCCAAATTAAGACTGGTTCCTTGTTGATTTTGAGTGACGTCCTACTAACATTTTAAAAGTAAAATAAATGTCATATTACGATTGGTCACCGTAAAGGAAAGTTCAAGAATGTTGAGGAAATACCAACATTTTTAAAAGGCGATGGTGATGATGATGATAGAGAAGAACGAGATAAGAACAATATTGATGCTAATGGTGACAGTAGAATGATTATGTAACATTTTACTGAGTCTTCTGATCCGTGAATGTAATTTAACTCTAGCTCACCTGCAAAGAAGCCAGCATATCCCTAATGTACTCTTCCTGTGAAGCAGCAATTTCTATGTCTTGATCTCCAAAGGACCCCTGTCCAGAACCTCCTGCTGCAAGATCTTTGGCTTTGTATGGTCTTAGGAGTGGGATTGGTGGTTCAGGTTGTCTTTGACCAGGTAAGGTGGACGCAAAAGATTCTTCTGAATGTTGTTCAGGTAAAACATGGAATTCTGTGATTCCCTGCTCCTCTCTGTCTCTACGGCCATTTCTTTGGAAGTCTGTACTGAGGAAATGAAACTGTTCTTGCTGCTGAGACGACTTTGGAACAAACAGAGGTGAGTCGTCGTCATCGGTCACTCGACCTGACGATGCTCCTTCCACTGCTGCTCCTATGACGGTGCTAAGTTTAGAGCTACTGGACGGTGTGGACTCCTCTTGCGATGGTGTCCTAAGAGCGTTACCATTGTTCTGGCCATTGGAACTGGAGCTGGAATCCAGATTCAGGCCAGCAGCTAAATGCTTCTGCATCCGCATCGCTCCAAGTTGTTTTATGTGGGTGCTGGTGTGCAAACCAGTGCCATCTTTGGCATCATAAGAATGATCCTGCGTGGGATCTTGAGTTGCCATCGTAGTATTCTCCGTCTCCATCATAGGAAAGAAGTCCTCGGACTCATCACCTGCCAGAACTGTTTGATGCAGAGGATCCCTTCCACCTCTCTCCACTCCATCACTACTACCTGATGTTACTGAATCATCAGATGATTTCAACAAGTCCCTCCATCTCATGCTCTCTCCAGCTGGTTCCCCTCTATGCACACCTAACGATCCCATGTTTATATCTGCACCATATGATCCAAAAGATTCCCCTATCATGGACCTTCCTTGACCATCAGTATGCCGATTGAAATAATCAACAGCACTGACGTTTGTAACACTTTCATCCTCCAGGGTGTGCTCTGAGAGAGTAGAAGCTGCTACACTCATATCTCTCGCTTGCAGATCTGATGTCAAACGAGGTGTCCTCATTTCTTGAGTACTGTAGAGTTCAGCTTCAAGACTTGCAACCGTGGGCTGTGAGATCTGAATGACGGATCCAGCATTACCTCTCCTGTCGTGTGGAGTCTGCATTCCTGGTAGTGTTCCTCGTGACCACTCGGTATCACTTCTGTCCATGTCCATCCTCTGACTCCCCTGAAACCTGTCCCCAGCTGTTGCTGGACCACCAAATGTGGGTAATCTCTCTCCAAGGTTACCTTCAGTTCCAGACAGAAAATGGAGATGGGCTTCTCTTTCATCTGCTCTGGATATCCTGGACGATTCCATCACGTTTAGAGGAGTTGTACCAAGGCCATACAGGTGCATCCTCTCATCGGCAGACGTCTCCATCTCCAGAATGGTGCTCAGTTCGTGAGGTCCCATGTTTTCTGGGAGCATGGCGACCTGTTGAAGATTGGCAGGTGGAGGACGCCTTGATCTCATAAAGTGGGAACCTGGGGCAGGATGTGATGGCGTAGTCATAGGCAAGAATGTGGAAACTGGAGGTTGGTCATACTGGAAAGGATCTCGATCATCCAGGTCAGGTGATGCAGCCTGAATTACGTCATCATCGCGATTGTAACTGCCGCCACCATCTCCTTCAGGTCGCAGTGTATACGGACTTGCGTAAGGGTCCGAGTGTGCCAGAGTGGATGATAAATGAGGCTCTGGCATTGAGGAACCATCTAGAGTTTGGGAAAGGGAAAACGGATTCTGTAAATGAGGAAGCAAATCTTCTGGTCTGAATACATGACCTTGGAGAAGTTCTGTGTAGACTCCCTTTGGGCCTCTGCTATCACCACTCAGGTCACTGGTGCCTTGTGAACTGTTATAGGAGACTCCTGTAGATTGCTCACTTAAAGCAGTTTGACCATGCAATGATCCCAGAAGCTGATAAGGTCCAGACCTGGTATCAGGCCCTTCTGATCCGCTGAACATGCCACTTTTAAAAGTTGGCCTCCACTCTCCAGACTTAGACTGTGTGAACTCATTAGAACTTCCAAATGAGCCCTGCATTCCAACTTGCTGGTTTATGGCCCTAAGTTCCGCCATCAGATCAGCAGGCCTAAACACCTGTCCTTGGAGTCTACCACCTGCTAACCTAGGATGCTGTAGGCTGGGTGATGCTGTTGAGTCCATATCGAGAGTACCTTCACTCAAACCTGAAGAGTGCAAATGTTCAGAGTGGGAATACCCTCCGTCAAATGATCGAGTTCCTTGTTCAGCTGAATCCAATCCTCTGAGAGACTGTTCTTGAATGATACCTGAAGAAGAAGATGATATGTTATCTGGAAGTGAGCCATCAGAGTCTGTGAAGAGATTCTGAAGGTGAGGAAGCAGTTCATGAGGTTTTAACACACCCATCATCATGTTACCAAGCTCCTGGTTGCCTCCGGATGCTCTTGAAGAAGACTGATGGCTAACGTCAGAATCATCTTCTGATTCTAAACCCATGCTCTGTGATGCTTGGAGGTGATGTATGAAATCTTGAGGCTTGAAGACCTGGCCCTGCAGCATTCTCCTCATATCCATCTGCTGACTTAAAGACCCTCCAAAGTCCATTTCAGAGGATGCCTGAAACTGTCCTGTGCTGTACTGCGTCCCAGGGGAGTGAGATCCAACACCACTCCCTCGAAGAATGCCTTGTGGAATGGATGGGGAATGCTCCAGAGGTGGTCCTTTGGAAGAAGGGCTTACCTTGGCTGCTTTCATCCTTTCCTGGTACTTTCTTTGCTGTTGTTCAATCTGATCCGCAAGTTCTTTCTGCTTCTGTATAAGTCTCAGCTGCTGAGCGTTCTGTCTTTCTTCAAGGACTCTCTTCTCCTCCAACAACTGCTGATGACGAATTGCCAGTGCCCTTTCAGCTTCAGTCTCTCTTCCACTGACCTCTGCTTGGCCAAATGTGTCCTGTAGATAAGAAACACTGCTATCACCAATGTCATTTTTTCTCTCAAGGCTAAGATTCACACTTCCTTCTGCAGAGGTCTGAGAAACAGCTTCCTCAGCCATTGGTGCAAAAGGAGAGCCTCTTGTATCTTGGTCATGTTCTTGAAAGAAGTCTAGTCTCCTCTTTGACGGAGAAACCCTTGAACTTCCAATAGGTTCAAGTGTTTCTTCATATCCCACTTGATGACGGTTCGCTGTAAATCTGTTAGCTTCCTCTGAACTTACGGATGGAGATATGTCAGCAGTTAGTGTCTGCTGCCCTCTACCTTTTCCTGGTTCAAACGTGACTCCTGTATCATATCTGCTCTCTTCACCCTCTCTATAAAAGGTTCTTTCACCTTGGAATTCTCCAACTGCAGGTACCAAACTTCCTGTAAACTGTTGGGTTGATGGCCTTTCTGTTCTGTCCATTTCACTCTGCATTGTGTATGGCACATAATCGGGAAGTTTAACATCTGGATAATTTGTCATCAGTCTATCCCTGCGCTCCTGCAGCTTCGTCTGTGCATGAAGCAGTGAGTCTTGGTTCTGTTTCTGCCTGTCCAGTAGTCTTTGTTGGTATTCTCTTGCTCTCTGGAGCCAATTTATGCCAGATTCTTCATCTATCTGTTGCATTGTACCTGGAACGTCATGAACCACTTCATCCAATAGTTGACGATCGATGGCCTGATCAGAACCAAGGTCACTTTCAGAGGATGTACTCTGAACTGCGACTCTCTCCTCCACAACTGTTGGTCTACGTTGCATGAGAAGCAAGCCATCTGTTTCATCTCCTGGACGAGGCTGGCCATCAGGACCCCTTCCTGTGCCATTACCCAACAGCGGATATTCTAGTGGTCTATGTATCTGTGGTTCATACTGTGGCTGATCCAACACTCTCTGAGTTTGTGCAGAGTCCATTCTCCTGGACTTTGTACCTGCCAGATCTCCCACAGGTACGCCACTCTGTGACATTTTTCCTGGTGAGGTGCAAGGAGTAGGAAACCCAGATTTTCCAGGTACAAGATTGGCATTCGCTACACCTGGTCTTCTCTCACTCATGAATCCACCCTGTCGATATTGCTCAGTTTGGATTGATGGCCATTGAGACTGGGCAATGTTGTCCCAAGGCACATGGATAGTCTGCTTCAGATCACCAAGTCTCTTCTGTTGCTCCTCTCCAATGGCTCTGATATCTTCCTGTGTCCTTGCTTGCTGAGCAAGCTGTTTAAGAATGAAATCAGAAAGAAAGACAAATCAATAAGAGACATTTAAAAGAAAGCGAATAACAAAAGTGAAAACAAAAGAGTATCCTCTCGTCCCCTAAAAGTTTTCTTCTCCAAACTAATGTTCATTTCTAGAGTATCTACCATCCTTTACAAGAATAAATTATAATTAGCTGCACAGAGTCGGCATACTTGTGAAGTGCTTTTAATAGTTATTTGGATGTATGTGTTGACTTACTTGCAATCCTACGTATGCATTTCTCTACTGTCCACTTTTACAATGTACAAGTATGTACCTTGCCTCAAGAAATTTCATCTGAGAATAAATGCTGGCAAGACTTCTAGAAGAAAGCCATCCCGATTCATGACAATATTTACCAAACAAGTCTCTCTAACATGAAAGGTGCTGAACATCCCTCTAAGGCACAATGGCACAACCCACTTCCTCATTATCTTACCTGTTCACCCCTAAGCCTGGCGGCATATTCCATTGGGTGTAGGAGGGTGGATCCTGGTTCGGAAGACACTTCGGACAGTGTCCCTGTCTCCAGGGATCTTGCCACGCTGCTGGTGGTGGTGCTACTGGTCTCCCCGCTTTCAATGGGATGCTCCGATAGCTCAGAGGGCGTGGTCAAGGTCTGGGTGGGTGTGGTTTCTATGGAAACGTGACTCTCGGTTTCTTCAGACTCCAGAGAGGTAGTGATTTCTAATTTTTGTGAAAATCAAATGGAACTGACATTTAATTTCATCATAATCAAGAGGGATGGGGTGAAGGGTATATTTAAAGAAATAATTGAAATATTTTTAAGTATCCATCATCATCAAATTAAATTTTAATGCTTACTTTGTATTATGGATTTGGGAGTTGTGATATTTCAGTACCGGTAGTCACTTTTAATTGGCTTCCAATCAGTGATGAAGTCCAGATATTGGGTGCCAGTACCAGGAGAAAAACTTTCAACCCTCTAACATGCAAAAAGTCCTGAAGAAATTTTCAAACCACAAAGATATTTATGGTTTTCTTTGAAGGTGTCACTGTGTGACACCCTCTTACAGTAAATTCTCCAAACTATTTTTTAATTTTCCCAACCGTTTTTCCATGAAAATAAGATATAGGACAGGCTTTAACAAAAATGTCAACTCTTAAATGTCTGGAATGGTATATAGAGCCAATCTATTGCTTTGAGACCATTTACATTCACCTAAAATGTAATTAAATTGTAATAATATAGTTGGGAGAATTAAGGAATCGATCGGATCATTTTTTCCCAAGTTTTATCATTAATAATGGTCTGTTTTCAATCATAACTTTCAGATTATCTTGAATTATACATCTAGCATTGAAGGCACTACCTTAGCACCATTTTTCTCTCATCTGAACAATGTTACCAAGTCCCTTTAATGTTGACATTCTTAAATTATTTTTCAATTAATATTTTATGAATGAGTTACCTTCCTCCTGAGCATGTGATTCTGGTATGACCCTGGGATGACCTGAGGCCACTGGAGTTTGAACGTTGGTTTGCTGTTTCTTCCAATCATCCTGCTGTCCTCTTACCCTACCCATCAATCTTTTCAGCATCTCTGTATCAATGTGATGAAATGAAAAATGAAAGCAGATTCTGATTTAAAGCCCATCTGCACTAGTTTGGCCAGTGGGATTAGACCTCCCTGCAAGGTCACTGACAGGTGGTTATCTCATCAAATAAGCTCTCAATTAAAATAAAAAAGGGGATCATGGAGGACTAACAGGTACCAATTAGGCATTGTTTGCTATATAGAGGGTGCAAGTAGCTACAAGTAGTGAAGTGGGGCTTTAAAGATCCAAGATGGGCTCATTCAGTTCTCCATGGCCTAAGTATACAACTCCCATTTAACCTTCGCATATAGGTAATACTTAACAAACATACTCAAATTTTCAAAGACCATTTTTGGTGATTGAATAATACGTCTTTCCTTTTCCATATTCTGACCTGAGAACAGAGATGGTCCATTATAAAAGTGTCCAATTTTTCATATTTAGGATATTCTTATCATTTAAGTATATAAAAAAACAAAGAAAATATCAACATCCGTGAAACTTATGGCATGATTTAATGTAAATGAATTTCATACTTTTCATTTCTTTGTAGAATTATAGTAATGTAATATGTTGACACCTGATACTCCATATGAAAGCAGAGGACTGAATAAGGCCACATTTAACCCTACAAGGTCCAGTGACACCTACCCCCTCTGACTGAGGGACCACTGAAGTTACTTGGCCTATTTTAATGCAATCTCAGCTCTAGAAGTGGTGAAAGTCAAATGGGGGTTTCAAATTTAAACGATGAGTTTTCGTCGTGACTTGACAGAATACAAGCCCAGTATAGACATACATTTATCCCATTACCAACCTGCTCTCGCAGATACGGTTTTCTGCTGTGCTGTCCCATCATCCGGCCTTAGTCCATGCGTGGCCTCGGCACTCACGGTTGGGTACTGTGTAAAGCACTGGTTCTCTCGAGTAAGACCTGGTCTCTCCAAGGTGACCTCTTGGTCCTCTTCCTCACCGGTCCTAGAGGTCTCAGCTGTCAGGTCCAGGTCTGTGTCCTGGCCCGGGACCTTGGGTTCTAGGGCTAGTGTGATGTCCCCGGCATAGTCTGGGAATCAGATCGAGAGGGAAGGGTGAGTAGGTAAGGTAAAGGAACCAATACCTGTACAACATGATTTGGAATAACCTCATACATGTACATCTAACAGAGAAGCCAACCCCTGGACACCCACAAAAAGACTGAATATCCTTTAAAAATCTGATTTTGGAGAGAAAAATCAGATTCTCACGAAAAACACGCTACCACCACTTAACTTTCAAAAAAATGTTTTAGTCGTAAGAACCATCAATTTATTATTATCGTACTAAATACGATAAATCGTACTGGTTGGCATCAATACAGATCTACTGTTTGCATAGAGTGAAGCATAGATCAATTACAACTGCCAAAGATCTATGGCAAATCTGCTCACAGCCAATCAAATGCATGGATTTCAGTAGCTTATAACACTATCGGTTCTTGTTATTGATTTTTTTAAAGGGATCCGGTAACTTTGTCTCAGATTCTGAAATAAAATTCTGGATTTAGCTCATGATGCAATGATAATTATAAACCTTTAGGTCAGTCAGGAACCCCATGACTTTTACAAGCCGATCGCCTGTCTGATTATCAAGATATTTATGATTGGAATTACAAATTTTGAAAACCGTTCGCCTGACGGTTTTCATAACACTACGGTCTATTGGGGAAAACGAGTATGGTAAAACCGGTCACTCAAAGATTTTAACTTTTTTGAGGCACTTCTTGATCATTTTGAAGCGCAATTTTTTTAGGGCTTCAATATTACACCATATCACAGACACTGATAACACGTAGGGCCGTGTATCTCAGATTTAACATTGTTAAACGATCCCTTTAAATGATGAAACAGGGCCCTGCAAAGACCCTATAGATCACAGGTACAAATTGTATTTCGAATGAAGATATAGCATTTTTAAGAATATGAATTTCGTTTTCATCTTGATTATCCAAAACTGTACCACTAAGATGGGGGAAATGGCCCTGGTATGTGAATTAATTCTCACTTTTGTTGCCTCTTTTTATTTTTATTTTATCTTATTTTTTTACTAGCACAGAACAGCACTTGCACAGAAATACATACTAATGGTGCTTGCACATGTGAAGAAGGAGTTTATATCAAGATTGAGCCATAATGTGCCTTGGAATAGTTTTACTAGATAGATGGCGCAATATGAGTGCTTTATATTATTATTATTACTTGTATTATTATTATAACTAATATTTAGATAAATCACAACGTTTAAAGGGGGTGTAGCATGGCAAATACTGGTTAACACCCTCTACGACTTCTTTTGGACAACTGCACGTAACCAATTGGACTTATTTAATGGTCAACGCGCTCCTAGCGTTTGCGAAACAGACCGAAGTTCTCCTCACGCTTCGGTGAATACTGCGGTTGCGTTGTCCGTAATCGTATTATACCCAATCGGCCCCCGAGTCAGGCCACGGGAAAGACACGTAGTCTCGTCATGCTACACCCCCTTTAATTAATGCTCCTTGTCACTTCATCATCATCATCCATCTCCCTCACCTCTAAACTATTATTGCAAACTAACCTGTGTGTTTCATGTACATGTCTTCAAACGCTTCTTCTAACTGGTGCTGCTTCTCTGCCTTGTCTTCTAATCGCCTGTGAGGGGGTTGGAAGACTTGGCGCTGTAAATGAAAAGCATGAGGGAGGAATTTGTGAGAATTGCTCCATTGATTAATGTATATAAGACTACATAGGAGTTCATTAAAGCCCCATTGCACTACTTATAGCTACTTTTGCCCTCTATATAGCAAAAAATGTCTAAGCGGTGACCATTGGTCCCCCATGGTCACCTTTTTTCTTGATTTGATGAGATAACCACCTGTCAGTGACCATGCAGGTAGGTCTAATCCCTCCTGGTCAAACTAGTGCAGAGGGGCTTTAAAGGCCAGGAATATAATGGCCCAAAGCTATGTAATTATATATATGGATGTATATGAACTAATGCCCTCCCGGCTTTAAACAAATCTAATGACACTTTACATATCAATACCATCAGATACACATGTAAACATTACATACACCACATATGCATGACGCTATATGTAACACAGAAAAGTTTTAAGACACATGCTCTTGCAACTATTCAGTCAATTTCTAAGCTGACCGAATTCCTGACTGAACCCTGGACCAAAACACTACACTTAACACTAACCCCAACCCCAATCCTAAGCCTAACTTTAAACTGAACTGCAACTCTAAAACTAACCTAAAATCTAATTCCGATCTTAACCCTAAATCTCTGATGAAATAAAGCTCAGAGCTTACTGTATGCACCACAGATTATGACTGTACACCTATGAGTTTGGGTTAGACTTATATGATGACTCTCAGGTTAGGATTTGAGTAAGGGTTAGGATAAGCATTTGGTCCAGAGTTCAAATTATGAATTTATGGTGTGTGGGGCATTGACTGCAGAGCACTGGGTTTGGGTGAATTTTAAATTTTGTGTTTTGTGTTAGGGTTAGCATAACGGTAAGCATTTGGTCAAGAACTCAAATCATGAAGTCAGTACAGGACCAGGGGGTGTTTCACAAAGATCCTAAGTTGAACTAATCAATTATGGAAAGCCGTTAGCATCTTTAAAAATATTTTGTAAAAGTTATTTTAAAAGGCATAAAATGTTGATTCTAATCATTCATATTCAAGGATTTCATGTTCTTGATGTGGAATTTATAAAAAAGCTGAAATACTGGAATTTTCACTTTTGAATATATTTTATTTTAAGGCTACAAATGGCTCTCTATAATTTTAAGTCCAACTTAAAGTTAAATTCCACTTAGGATCTTTACACAGAACTCGAACTCGAACTCAAATTATGAAGTCATTACAGGACCACGTGTCGTTGACCCCCAAAAAGTTACTCACTGGAATATCAGCCACCACTGCTTGTCTCCTCCTCCTATCTGCATTCTGGAGATCGCTCAGGTCCAGAAGGAGCCTCTCGTAGTCTTGTTTGAGAAGCTCCTTGCCCTTGGCATGCTTGTGTCTCAGGACGGCCTTCTCCTGCCTCTCTCTCAGCTCCGCCTGGAGCCTCTCCGTCTCTGCTCTCAATCTCTCATCCTCCGCCTTCCCTGCTTGTCTGGCATCATCCTGAAGGAACAGCAATTAAATCAAGGGGTCATTGACACAAAGACGTAACTCCATTATGGCCATTTTTTTTGAAAAAGTGGTTTATGTGTCACTGAGCACTTGGGCCTTTAAGGAGTTAAGTCTATGTTTCACTAGCCATTGACTTTAATGGGGTGTTTGGTAGAGTTAAGTATTTGTGTTTCCTGGAAAGCCTACATTTTTTTGAACATTTTGATATAAAATACTTGTTTGGGCATAATATGGAGTTACGTCTTTGTGTCACTGAACCTTCAAATTAAATGATGATTATAAAAGAATTGTTCATTGGAAAATAAAGGGGATGTAACTGTATTGAATTGACAAGGGTTTTTTTTCCCCAACATTATTTAAAATGGCTGCTATGAGAGTAGTGTTATTAGTAGTGGTGGTTATTTTACCTGACTGCTAAGAAAGCATAAATGCTTGTTAGTAAGCAACCAGAGGATTTGTGGCCTTAGATCCTCTCCGAGAGACCTGGTAATGAGGATTAATGCCTTAATTACCAAAAGGCACTAGCGCATCGCCTTGATTTCTGCCTCTGAAAAGATGATAACGAGTGGTAGAGAACCCTCCACATATGACCCTTTACTCACCTGTTCATGGGGTTCAGCTCTCTCTACGTACTCTCCAGGGATATGATAATGAGTTGTGGAGAACCCTTCCACACGTGTCACCATTACGGGAGGTTTCTGAAGGTCGAGATCGGCCAGAGGATCCCTCTTTGGTGGTGGTAAGTTGGCAATGTGGGAGGCTCTTACTCTGCGAAGCAATTCGAAATATCATATTTATACAACAGGTGCTCCAGTGAAAAAATTGCTATAGGGGCAATTCTGTACACGAACAGAATTCTGACCTTCAACCATGGATCTAACACGTCAACTATTATCTAAATCTAACCCTAACTCTAATATCAAAAATGTTGATAGAATAATTGTTTTGAACTTTGTACCAGGGTTCCTGCCTTTTTGTAAATATTATGTTATATCATTCTTTATCTTTTTATTTAGTGTAAAATACCAAAGCTTTGTATTTAATCACAGAACATATTTTAGCCTAGATGTAGAAAAGTTTGTGGCTTACCGGTAAGTATGTATTTAATAGTTATTACATTCTCATTCACCATTGTGATACTTTTGTGTGTTATTGGTACCAGACACGATTAGCATTTAATGCTATTTTTGGGGTCCCATTTATCCTTTCAATGTTAAACATTCCCATTTGATTGTTATATTGATGTACTTTTTGTTTGGATAATAAAACTTCAAACTCAAACACAGTAAGACCCCATTGAAACTCATACTTAAACCCAACATCGCTGACGGCATATGCCCAGAACAAGTGCTGTAGCACAAGTCAGAGCATCATTGTGACAAGTTAACCCCTGGACACTCAGATACTAGATACTGGAGGGGTGGTGCAGTAAAACAGTTTTTGTACAAAATATCTAATGCCTCAGCCCTCATGCCTGGGTGCCTAATATGACCTTCTTTCGATTAAGTATTATTTATACAGTAGGTTTACAGTTGCACCATGTGAGAGAAAGGAGTGAGGATTGGAGAGTCCTGCATATCTAGAACACTATGCAAGCCGATACTTATAAGCAGTAAGTATTTTTTAAATCCAAGTTTGCAAAACTATTCCATGGTCAAATATAAACAGTATAGTACATGTAGTCTTGTTTCAGGTAAAAAATGAACAATATAAAGCAATGCAATATAGAGGAAGATATTTCAAACTCTTTTTATACAGGGAACCACACTTTCATTAAATGGTTTACAAAACCTAGCTTTCATATACAATGTATATCAACTAATATGAAAAAAATACATTGGCACAAACGTCAAATATTTCTTATTAGTGCCGAAAAGGCACCCCGTGATATCCCAGTTGAGGATTCAAGGTGTATTACAATTCCGCGCTTTTCTTTTGATATCTAAATTTCTTACTTTTCAACCTCCAGTGCATTCTTTCTTGATATAATATGAGCATTTTCTTTCTGCCAATTCTCATTCCTCGCTACACTTTCTTTCAAGATGGCCGTCTGATGACGCTGTTTAGCTGCCCTCGTATTCCTCAGGGTAGCAGCTGCTCTCTCCTCATCCAATGGTTTCTGTAATGAAAAATAATAATTTAAGAATTTAAAGAGATTTGCCTGAAGAAACCTGAATTGAACACTTGATCAGAGCCAGGAACTTAAAGGAAATTTTGATTGAAAATTAAATTGCTTAAATTATGCATACCTATTCTCTGTATTTCAAAACACTTAAAATTTTGTGCATTCAAATTGAATCATGTTTCTTTGTTTTCTATGTTCTTTGTCAATAGAGGGAAAAAAAACATTGATATCTACATCATTTATTAATTATCATTGTTTTTCTTTAAATTAAAATTATATTACTTTGTGAGTTCAAAAATTTCATCCTACCGGGTAACTAAAAGAAAATCTATCAATTTTGATAATACGTGAATAAAAAGATGTGACAGATTTTTCAATATGTTCTATTTCTACATGCATGAAAATAAATGACCAGCAAAGGAAGAAATCAAGTATTCTTGCATTATACAGGCCAAAAGGAAATAATTTAATGGATATTTCCGTTGAGTGAAATTCTACCTGACTCTTTGCCTCTCTGTGGCCATCTCCAACCTTTGACAGGCACTGCTCATAGATCTCCTTCAGGGCTTCATGTTTCTCTTTCTGCACGGCCTTCCACTCCTCTTCCAATTTGACCGATAGTGCAGTGACCTCTGCCTCCTTCTTTGCCTTGGTCCTAACGAGGAGCTGCTTGGCAAAAAGTCTGTCCTGTTCACGAACCTAAAGAGCAAAGAGTTCACAGATCAATGCAAAATAAGCAGTTTTTGTGCTTCAGGTACCTTTACCTCAACATATTGGATGTTTCAACCAAGATCACTAACTTTGGTGTCTAACAAAATTTATATAAAATTGCTATTTTCTTTTTTCTTTGCTGTGTTTCTTTCTTTCTTTTTTGTGGCCTGTTTCATAAACATATCATAGGCCTAAAAATATACAAGAAAACAATATAATTACATATAGTTTTAAAATTTTATAGAGGAGAGACATCTAAAATGTTTACTACTGGTATGTGTTTATTGGGACTTTTAGCTGCTATCTGAATATTCAATTGGTTTTTACTTTTGTTTGTAGGTAAAGAGCAAAACTATTTATTGGTATTGTTACTTATACTATATTAAGAATGAGTTGTGTTTTAATTATTTCATTAGCAAGACAAACATTGTAGATTAGGAAGACAACCAATATTTTTTTTTTTTTTTTTTTATGATTACAATACCTGCTTTAATCTCAGTTTCCGTCTTCTGTCTCTCTCCTCTTTCAAAACAGCTGCTTCTTCGTTTGGGCTTAATCTGAAACTCCCTCTGTTGGTCAAGCTTCCTTGCCGGACACTTCCAGACATGGTTTAATTTGAGATGAACCCAACTCCTGAGCTAAAATTAAACAGAATAAGATTAGTACAAAGCAGAAAATATTACAGGTAAATAATTTCAAGTCAACAATACGTGTTTGATGAAAAATAATAATAATAATAACTTTTAATTATAGAGCGCTTTTCATAAGACATTTATATCAAAGCCTTGGGCATTTGTCATACTCACAGGTTTTATTTTATATTTTATGGCCTGCAGCCAAGCTCTCCAGCTGCCTTAATTTTTTTAAAGAATAAAGGCTTAATTAAGAAAATTTGATGCACAACCAATCGGATATTAAATATACTTTAGTATGGTAGCTAGATTTTGACTGCCTACAATTACAATTAAATAATGACTTGAAGTTGCATGCAGCAATTATTTTATTAATTACAAAGACAATTTAGCCTTAGGCCTACAATAATACATCAGTTATTACATTACTATAAATTATTACATGTATGGTGGTGTGACCATAGTTTGCTATCTCAAACAAAATTGGTAAGATTTCAAAAATCTGATATCATCAATGGAAAGAGGAACATAAAATTACTGAGACAGAATTTTCTCTGGAATTGGTTTAAAACTTTAAAAATTATGAAAATATTGACAAAAGATCGGCACATTGCGCAGTCATTTGCATGCGTTCCAAAAAGTTATTAACTTACCAATAAGGGTTGGAAATCTTCATTTTGAGAGCAGATCATAAGATAATCCTCAATTTCAAAATTGTAGACTAAGAAGTGAGTAAGACTAAGAAGTGTTACCAACTTAACCATGAGATATTGGCTGCCTTGAAAATTATGAAATAACCTTTTTTTGATGGCTCACATTTTTAAATAAATCGGCTGTAAACCCTTGTGCGCGAAGTAAGGTCTTGTTGTTGTTTTTATATTTTTAGTTGCAGCACGCACGCCGATCCGACACCAAACTTTTAGAATTAGATCATGATATCTCTGAAATCTGTTGACGATAAACTTTCTAGTTGAACCAATTTCTTTAAAAAAACTTCGCCAACCATTTGGTAATAATTTAAATAAATTAATTTGTGTAGTAGATCTAGATCTATATGAGAAATCATAGATCAAATAGGCCTAGGCAGCTAGGCCTAACACATTTTCGAATATTTATGAATCTCCGTGAACTTTGTCTTTGACTTTGGTCACGATCACGCAACATTACTTACGTTAACTTCTACTTTTAAATTTAATGTACTATTAATATTGTAGGCCTAGCAAAAAGCCTAGGCCCTAGAGTAAATTGAAGAAGTTTATAGTTATACACATGTAAAGTAAAGCTCTACTCACCGATAGTTTCCCATACATGATACAAGATTCCATTAGACGTGGAAAATGTCATATCAAATGTGAATTCTTATTCCCTACACAATTGAGAACAACTTTTCTTGGTCATCACGACAACAAACATCAATTTAAACATATGGGACGACGACTTTAGTTACAAATCAAAATGTTACGCCTATTATTATAATGCTCATCCGTTTCTCATTCATAAACACATCGATCATCTTAAGCCTCTATACATTTGTCTTCTTTTGCTAAATTTTAACTTTAAAAATGTTATACTTAGGACGAAATACTTACAAATGTGACTTGTTTTGAAATTGTTTTCCCTTTAAAACTTGCGCTACCAACGGATTTATTCGCTGATCTTCTCTGGCATGGTTAGCTATACATAGAACTTACTCAACATGTGTGCATCAGCGAAACATCCAGACGTACGCGTACGTTTTTTTTTACATACTGTGCACAAGAGAAAATACACCTCGACGCCACGTATCTCAGCCTGACATTTTTATCTCACCTGTAGAAATATATATATTTTGCCATTTTTTCAGCGAAAAGTAAGTTATGATTGTAAGCCTCTTTTTATTAATACAATTATCTACGAGAAAATTATATTCATTTTTTTGTTTTGTAAATTTTTACCCGCAATTCAGTGATATTCAAATGAAATCGTCGCGGCGTAAGGACTTTATGTCGAGACGGAAATTGATGTCCATGAGACGCCGCAGCGGACGGCGTGGCTTTGTAGAGGATGTTGGTGTAGACCAGGCCAGGCCTTCTGAGGCTTCTCAACTAGATCTAGAGTCTAGTATTAGAAGTGCCAAAACAAAAAATTATTGAGGTTGAAGTGCCAACCTGTATGTTTGGTGACTGTGTTGCGAGGGAGCGTAGCGACCGAGCCGATACCGGTTGGGGTCCAGGTGGCGAATCCCCCGGAAGCTAGTGGATTTTAGGGCTTTTTTAAGGCCCAGATCAGATGTGGCATTTTGAACACCTTTTTGTTCCATAAAACATCAATCATCAATCATAATTTCGTATGATATTGATTTGAAATAATGAGTTCAATTCCTGGCTAAAATCTGCACTGGAAGTTAATTTATATCATAATAGATCTAGATGTCTAGATCTAGTTATTTAGGTGCAATAGCCAATAAACACGGAAAATGCAAAATCAAGTGAAAATCAAACGAACAAAATTGCTTGCTTACATTTTGGGCTCAACTTCGACTGCAACTTTTTGATTTTGCTTAGGGTCTAACTGCTTAGGTCTAGACTAGACCTAGTTTTTTACTTTTAAACTATTTTTAATTTTTTTTCTTAAATTTTTTAATTTTTAATAATTTTTTATTAATTTTTTAGAACAGCCGCGCGCCACTCCGACTGACCGCAAATGCTACAGGTGGCGCGCGCGCCGCCAGTTGAGAAGGCCGTGTGTAGACTGTTTGTAGAGACTATTACTAATTGATATCAATATCGTCAGGGCTGTCAACTTTGGGGAACTGCTTCGAGGGAGATCGTATGCTATTCTTTTTGTTGGCTCAACGGGGGAGGGGGGGGGGGGGGTGTTGAGAAAAAAATGCTCACTAGACCTAGACAATCTAAGTACTGTCTGTGATTGCGTGTTTCATCTATTAAGACAAAGTCACTCGTCTAAGAGAACCGATGTCTGATTGACTTAAATTCTAAATTATCTTTTCTTTCACAGGCGCAGGCCAGCTAGGGTTCAACTTAATAAGGACAAAGCAGAAGTCATCAAGTGCCCTGAGCAGGACTATATTCCTTTCTGTACAACCTCTATCGCTAGCTATCCTAGGTAAAGTATAGAATTATCTTAGAGTGACTTTTACTAACTAAGACTCTTAGTGAACTTAGACCCTATATTAAATAGAAATTTAGAATAGGTCCCTCTATTTTTGTTAGCATGTTCAGACTAATTAAGGCCAAGAAATAACATTTATTCCAGACATTTTGGGGAGAAAGGATAACAATGTTCTGTTCAAATATATAGCTTTACAATAATTTGGCTTTCATTTTTCATTCTATTCTTACAGAGACAAATCATTTGTCTTGTTTGAACATCCATCATGAGGCAACTAAAAGGCAAAGCGCAGAAAGAAACGAGGAAGGAGAAGCGCTCCAGAAAACAAGAGAACTTGGACAATAAGAGAAACGTATTGTACGTTGTGCTTCCAACCTTTGCTCTCATCGCCTGTGCCATTGTCTTCTATGTGTACTACAAATCAAGACCGAAGATTGCTTTTGATTAATAGAGATTCTTAATAATATTAATGAGAGATTTATATTTCTTTGAATAATATTCTATTTCAGAGATGCATGGGTTGAATAATTGTGTGTATGTAAGATGGTGAGATTGAAATAAAACACTGTTTTAGTATGACTGCATGTTAATCCACTTTAAAATGCAGTTAAATTTTTACTGGTAAACGCATAATTTTCCATATTTCTCAACTACTAGTATGTGGTTTTATGGAAAATTAATTGGATACCAGCAACTTTAGCAATTTGAAGGTTATTTTACTTTTAAATTCACTTGTAGTTGAACATCCATAAATGAAGGTATGGAGCACTTCTACATTGGTTTTAAAGCATAACACATATCATGGATGGAATGGTATGTTAATCCTTGGATTTTCATTACTTCATCAAACTTTAAATTTTGTTTTTGTTTTCCTTGAAGTTGATTTTTATTCACTGTTCCAGTATTCTTATCCTTTCAGGCACTTGGACAAATTCCACGATACCTGAGAATATTCATGAATATTCTTTTTTTCTTCATGTAATCAAATCATACCAAAATATCCCAAATTATAAGACACAAGAGAAATGTAGTGTTCCTTATTTATAGTCTAATACATGAGTTTAAAAGGGATGATTTTATTAACTGGTCAATATAATGACAAATTGGGTAGCCTTTTTCTAAACACAGATTATTGTATTGTTTTAAGCCAAGGTAATAATCGGGAGCGCCAGGAGGGTCAAATCTGACTGACATGAGCGCTATACAAGAACCCATTATTATTATTATTTATTGAACAGGTAAACTAAAGCATACACACATGTATTGATTAATGGAAATTCCTCTTGATAATTACAGGTATGCATTGTTTATGTGCAATATTTGTGGGAGAATCGAAATGCAGTGAAACCTGTTTAGCTGTGTCTATACAAAAATTAAAACATCTTTTATTCCAATTGACCAGTGACTTATACTTGGAATTTATGTTAAATGTAAATGAAACCTAACCTGTTTAGTTAAATTGTTTAAATGTGGGGATACGTCAAAACACATTCCATTGGGCATACATTGATGTTTCGTATTTATGTAGAATTTAAGTTTACATGTAGGCCTACAGTGCACACATGTGCAATTTTCTCAAAATTTTATTGATATGATTTGAGTCGATCAGAAGATGTAAGATTTAGTAATTATATTTTTCTCATCAGCTCCTTGTAGATTAGTGAGAGACCTTGCGTCTATTCTTATGTATCAATATTTTTGTTGTTGGTGGTGGTGTATTTTTTTTTTCTTTCAATTTTAAATTGCTCACCGCTCCTGTGTATTTGTTAATACATGTATTTTTCACTGACCTGTTAAAAGGATCCAGTTTCACTTACACTATAAAGGCATTGTGTATTATAGCACTATGGCCTGTTGACCCTTGACCACAATGGAGTTAATTTTTAAACAGAACCAGTGAAGTTTGTCAATCAAATTAGTACATCTCAAATTCTCAATCCATGTCTTTACATTTATGCTTGTTTTTTGAGTTGCATGAATTGAAATAATACTTGTTGGGAAGATATTGTTAGTTCTTAACTTCATATCTTTTAGTTGATATTCCATTCATTTACTCTTCCCATGTGGTACCGGTATGCATATCCTTTACTTTTATTAAAATGTTCTTCTTTGCTCTCTGGAATTCATAATTTCAGGATTTACTTGTACATACAAATACACTTGAATAAAGTTTTAAGATTTAAGAGTTAACCGTGCAAATTATTATTATTTTCTAGTAAATTCATTATTATAGGTAAAAAGTACTTTTAGATAAAGTAGCAGACATTAATAGAGCATAAATCAACACAATGTACATGTAGGATACACAACCATGAGAAAATTGAGAACTGTGATTATATAGGTATAAGTCTTTATTGCAAATATACAAAAACATTTACACAGAATACAACGCACAAATTGCAATGTAAATTCACATATTATACATATTTACAATAGAAATGTCAATTTTTGTACTAAACCCAACTGTTGACACATTACTCACTGAAATATTAATGTCATTGGCTATAAACTCTGGGGTGTTTCACAAAGATACTAAGTCGAACTTAACTCAAAGTTGGAAGTAACTTTATGGAGAGCCATTTGCAGAGCTGCCAACCTTGTGCGACCAAAAAAAGGAATCATGATGGCAAAAAAAAAGGAATTCATAAAAACGAAACTTACAACCACGCGCGACACACTTCCAATGCAGAAATGTTCATTCATCATGCTGTTTTTTTCCATACAAGCAGGTAAATTTTTGGTATTATCGGCATTTCATCCTTTATGAGAATATTTTCTCTTCAAGTATGTTTTAAAATTAGTTTTCTTTTGAATTTTTTTAAAAAACGTATTTTATGAAGAAAAAACGTAATACCCTAATTTGGAGGAAAAAACGGACTACTTCCTGCAAAAACAGAATGGTTGGCAGCTTTGCATTTGTAGCTTTAAAATAAAATAGATTCAAAAGCAAAAATTCAAGTATTTTTGACTACCGGTATTCATAAATTCCACATCAAGAACATGAAATCTCCTTGATAAAAGAAAATATAAATGATTTGATCAACATTTTATGAATAACTTATACAAAATATTTTCAAAGATGCTAACGGCTTTCCATAATTGTTAATTTCAACTTAAGATCTTTGTGAAACGCCCCCTGCAAATGCCATAATAGGAGATAATTCACTTGCAATGCCAAGTTGACAGCTGCCAAACACAAGAAGGTCATGCATTAAAGTATTGTCATCTCTGTAAGCTGACAGATCTAGAATTTCAGAAATAGATCATTAAAAAACTTACTAGCCAGGGTTTCATGAAACCGTCATACATACAAGTTCACCAACGTCCTATTGAATCACCTGTATTACAGTTTACACACATTTCAATGGGATGTCAGCGAACTCAAAGATACAACAGTTTTATAAAACGTATGACATATCAAATCTCTACTATCCTGAATACAATCATAAATCCTGTTGCTCCACATTTTTCTGGTATTCCTGGTATAATTTTCGACAATTTTGGTGAAATTAATTTGAAAAAATACATTGGTCAGGTGTCAAAATGAATGCACTTGGGACAGTAGGGTATGATGTTTAGTCGCAGGTTCAAGTTAGGAATTTTACAAACTGCAGGAAACGTACCACGTAGCAATCGTCCCCAGAGCATGTGCCATAAAATCGATCAAACTTTTTACATTCATCATCATGCAAAAATACAAAGCTGCAATAACTAGTACAGGTATTGTAAGAATTACAAAGACACTGAAATTGAATATATATAATGTATACCGAGAACCCTAAAAGCACCAGATGACAGATAAATTACATCATAGCCTGAAAATGACCATCACTCATTTCATCTTTGACTATTTTTGTCTAATCATAATATATAAATAAATAATGAGGGAAGATCCTTTTACACCCTTGTGTATTTTAATAGTAGAAGTACATGAGATGCATTCCTCAAAAGTTAACACAGTACTACAGATTGTCAGATATCGCTGTGGAAGTTCATACAGTACAATACTGCTTTGTTCTTGCTCAAACCTATTTCAGTACACATTACTCAGTATAATATATTAACACTTGTACAGTATGTACAATACTTCTCATATTGAGTATCACATTCAAATTCATATATTACAGTACTGATTTGCAATAGACTGGTCTACTGATATATTCAAATTTTCAAGCGTACTTTTTACCTGGCCCCCCACTCAGTGTTATTTAGGGTACGCATACATGCATGTTCCCAGCAGTAAAGTCAATACGGGTAGATCTTTTTCTTTGTTACGAGCCAGAGATTTTGGGAACACGCATGCGGTCCCTCCGTTCCCTTAGTGGGAGGGGCTGGGACTTTTTAGACAAAGGTTGATCTTGACAACCTGAAAGCTTGCCAGAGGATTGCCCGACATCACAACAAGTAATGTATGCAGACTGGATTCCAAATATTGTAGTTCATTCATTTATAATAGGTTAGTATTTAATGGTATAACTCATCACTAGGTCCACAGGAAAGAAACAGACAAAATTGTTTCTAAACACAAAAACTGCAAACTGCATTCTTCAACATAAAGGACAGTGTATGAAGTATGTATGTGTATTTTCCTTTCTTTAAAAGCAAATGCAGAGGTTAAAAGAGGGTTCAACAAATTTAATCCCCAATCATCTGTCATCAGCTCTAATCCAAGGTTTTACCCCCGACGCACTTCCTACCGTACCCCTCATTTAATCTCCAAGGGGAACATACTCTCTTAAAGTATTACAGAGTTGTATGAAAAGAGCAATTTCAACTTGAATTGATGCACTAATAAGTATAACATTTGATGCACTAATAAGTATAACATTGAGTGTTAACAATCTGTATATGGATGAATTTTTATAGCAAATTACTAAAGAGAGAAGACTGTACATTTTTTGGCAAGAAAGAATGGCAGTCATCCATCAACAAGAATCATTCAACTCCAAAAGTGAACAAAATATTTACAAACATTATTTTCTCCTATAAGAGCATTAAATATTTAAATAACGTTTACTTGTAAGCAACTGATTAAGATCAAATCAATGCCTGAAACTGTGAATACTGTACAGTATCAATTAAATAAGTCAACCTTAAGAAAACATGTATTCTAAAACATTTGATAATGTAAATTGATAGTATTTGTTGATTTAGTTGAAAGAATACATCAAGCAGATTATTTGCATGAATTTCCAGGGCTGTCTCATAAAGTTGCAATGAAATAGAATCGCAACTCTGTGCATAGGAGACTGCACAGGTATCTTTGCAACTGAATAAAGCACCAACGACTGAGCATGATTAACTTTAACTTTTTTCTTTCAACCTTTGGTATCTGTTTCCTTTTCTTTTTTTACTTTCATTTTTGCTCTTTGTGAAATAAAAAAGGCAAGAACATTAGTAAATACTCAAGATGAACGTCAAATAAGGACGGTTGCTGTACATTTGGAATGTTTCTTTAACTGAGTTGAAAACTGAATAAGAAAACTAAGGCAGAATATTTTTTTTGAATTACAACTTCACTTTACCAAGGAGCAAACTTGTCATGAACAGTATCAAATTTTAAGTGCCCATAACAAAACCCTTTAACCAAACGTTCAATAAAAGTAGGCAAAACTCTATTTTATTCATGTACACTTTTATCATCATCACAGCTTCAGGCTGTACACCATGCAAACATGAATATACACTGCAAACCGATCCTTCATGGCATCAGCTCCTGCTCTGTGCAATTCTCTACCGACAAACAGTATTAAATTAAAAACTGTCTCTGACTAAATACATGTCGTATCACAGAAAATTGACAAAAAAGGTGAAATGAATACAAAATTACAAATGCAACTTTCATCATATGAAAAAGTACAGCATATTAAATTAAGTACAAAATAAGCAACTTGCAAAATGTCAATGTCCAAACATGTACTAAATGCATCACAATCAAATACTGAATGATACTGGACTTTGGCAAACAAAAACAGAATAGCACTACAAATTATCCACCAAATTACTTGTTTATTTGCTGAAATGCAATTAATACATGTAGATCGTGATGTACATTTCCTGTCAAATGTCCTTCAGTCATTCTAAATATAACAACATTGTCATTGTTAAGGATCAAAACTACTACAGTGGCTCAAATTTAATGATTTCTAAATACAGCTGTAATCTGTAGACCCCAAAATAATTCCTTAATGCAGTACAGTCAAACCTGCTTTAGTGACCACCTGTCTCCAAAGACCACATGTTTTGGTTTCCTTTAAAAATGGTTTCTCATTGAAACATGTACCAATAGAACCTGTCTACAAAGATCATTTTTTTGTTTTTCCCTTGGGCAGTTGCTATAGACAGGTTTGACTGTATAAAAAAAACCTTTCCAAACCACATCAATGTGAGATATCATTACCTGGGTGCTCTGTTATATCAACATACTCAAGGACAACACATGAACCGATTCCATAAATGCATTATCGATATACAACTGGATGATTTAAAGCCTGTCCGCACTAGTTTGGCCAGGAGGGATTAGACCTCCCTGCAAGGTCACTGACAGGGGTTTATCTCATCAAATCAGCTCTCAATTATTCAACATAAGAAAAAGGGGATCATGGGGGACCAACAGGCACCGATTAGGCATTGTTTGCTATATAGAGGGCACAAGTAGCTACAAGTAGTGCAGTTGGGCTTTAAGAGGAGGTGTTGTTGAGGTAGATGTGAAATTATTACCAACACATTCTCAGACGGAGAGCCATAAAATAAGCCTCAATCATCAATATCAAATCAAATCCAAGCTATTTTTCCCCACATCACAGACTTCATCTAAGACTTCAGTATACATGTACATGTATATCTGATCAATGTGATCATTGTAAGAAATTAAAAGCCCAACAAGAGCTTTTCTCAGACCAAATATGAAGTGAAAAAAAATACATCTGACTTCAACTTGTGTTAAAAATTGACTTCATCATTAAAGACTTTATCTAAGATTTTAGAGTTTATCTGATCATTGTAATAAGTTAAGAGCCCAACGAGAGCTTTTCTCAGACCAAATATGAAACCAAAAAATACACTTGAAGTCAACTTGTGTTCAAAACTGTACATTACTTTGCAGGCAAAATGATTTAATACCTCAGACTTTGCCCTGTAACATAATCATGTGGGACTTTGAGAACAGGCTCTCAAGCTATCAGCCCAAGTCGTCGATGTCAAAGTCGTCGTCGTCATCGTCAAAGTCGGTCACTGAAACGAGTGAGCTCTTCCCCGTGCCGGTTCCATTTCCCTTGGCTGTTGAAATAAAGCAAACAAAAAAGGGTATGATACAGAGGCAGTGTGGCTTGGTGGATATAGAGCAATGGTTTAGGAAACTGGCTTATGCCATATGCCCTATGGTAATACATTTTTCTTTTCTCTTTACCTCTTCAGAGGGACTTTATTATTCCATAATAATGGTAATACAGTTAACTCTGCATGACTCAAAGTTGCATGAGTTGAATTTTTGTTAAATCAAATTTTAAAAAATAGACCAAACTATGTAAAACATGTACATGTATTATGTGTCGTTTCTAAGTCAGATTTTGCAATAGTCAAACTATTTTTTGCGGTCCCAACAGATTTGACTTATGCAGAGTTAACAGGTGTATCTCGCCTTTCTAATCAGGCTTTACAAGGAGCAAGTTTTTATATATGCACTAGCTTTTTCGGCACTCATGGGTTTTTTTCTTTCCGTAACTCAAGAATGAAAGGTGGACTGGTTAAATTAAGGCTACGCTATGTGTTATATTACTCCAATGTCTATGTCATCGTCTATGTATATTCATAATAATAATAATATTGGATATTTATATAGCGCACATATCCACCCTGCAAGGTGCTCAAGGCGCTCCAATATTACCCTGGCTCTGCTAGGCTACCGATTTCGGTGATCGCAGCATTCAAGGAATTCCTTACTACCATTAACTATTTAACACCTGGGTGGAGAGTGGCAAATGTAGATTAATGGCTTGACAATGGACATTAGTGCAGCGGCGGGACTCAAACCGCAGACCCTGTGATCCACAGTCTGACGACTAATCCACTAGACCACAACACCTTTACATTTTATGTAAATTTATCACTGAGGTATATCAATTATTACTGCTTTTTTGTTTACATATGTACTTTACTACTTGTAAAAAATCTTTTATATAACATTTCCATTTAATTTAACTTGGATGAATAAAATAGAGTTGAATTGAATTGAAAACAAGTAACTACAACCTTACCTTTTGATGAGCCCCACATACTGGTGTTATACGTATTGCTGGACATGTCTGTATCATTTGATTTTTTGCCTGTCCTTGGTCTGTAAAGCAAAGAGAAGAAAAAAATTGCCAGAATGCAGGTTGTTAAAATATCATTCTTTATCATTTGTGTGTTTATTTTAATATGTTCATCCTTTTTTTGTTTAGGCAGTTTAAAAACCCAAATTTTGAATGGGGCTTTAGAATCCAAAGTAAAAGACTAACAAAATCAGATAAATAATATTGTTATTCTACATATTACAATGAAACCTTTTTCAGTGACCACCTGTATATAAAGACCACCTGTCAATAAGGGCCATGAACTGTCACCAGGGGCCAGTTTCTGGAAAACTAATAAGTCAAAGTCATGGACATCCCAGTGAAAACTCTTGTTGCAAAATGAAAACCTGTTTCTATGTGATGTCCACAAACTTAGACCTATGACAGTTTTAAAAAACTGGCCCCTAATCATCAAGTCCACTTCCTCATAAATACCGCATAACTTGTTTCAATTGTGTGGTCTGTATATACACGGACAGGTTTCATTGTCAGGGGTGAGAGTGAGCACTAAAAAGAAAAAAAAATCCCTCAACCACGCCCCCTTGAGTAAAAAAATGGCATCTAACAACATTCCCCACCTTTTGAGTAAGAAAATTAGGAAAAAATAGGGATACACGAGAAAATAAGGATAAAATCGTGGGGAAAAAGAAAAAAATCAGGAAGAAAAAACAAAATCGGGAAACCGATTTAAATCGGGTAATTATCAGGCCTGCACTGTATAATATGATTTAAAATTCTATTTACCATCTCCTCCTGTCATCTTCTCATACATCTTTTTCACTCTCATCCCAACATCATTTTTGTATATACATGTAGGAATTATTAAGTCTTATAAAGGATTACCATGCCTTCAAGCTTAGCTTACATGGTAATTCTTCTTCATGATTATCTTATGTTAGTAGTACAATGTAAGTATTTAATGTTGATGATGTATTCATAATAGAATTTGCAGAGCTGCCAACCTTGTGCAACCAAAAAAAGGAACCATGATGGCATAAAAAATGAATTTCAAGCAAAAAATAGGAATTAATTAAAACGAAACTTACAACCACGCCTGACACACTTCCAATGCAGAAATGTCCATTCCTCATGCTGTGATTTCCATATTAGGAGTGACCTATAGTTTATTTAAAAGTAGGTAGTTTTTTTTGTTGTCATTTTGGGGGTATTATAGGCGTTTCATTCTTTCACAATATTTACACCTTTCATTTTTTTTTTTTTTTCGTTTACTATTTGTTAATTCGAACTCTTCATAAATCTCTATTGAAGTTTTCAAGTGAAGTAGTGATCAACATCTTTAAGTGCGGTATGTGCAACAACAACAAAAATGTTCAACCGCAATTTTGAGAGAAAAAAGGAATAATTCTGGGAAAACGCAATGGTTGGCAGCTCTACATTTGTTAATCATCATGATATATGTCGTAATTAGCTTGCAACTTTTGGAGAAAGACCATGAAGAAAAATAAATAAATCAAATCAAATCAAATCACACATGCTGAGCTACTCACGCTGGTGTAGGGCTGGTTGCTTTCTGTGCAGAACCTGAGAAGCTATCACCCAAGGAGGATACAGAGAGGCTTCCAGAATCATCAAAATCATCGTCAAGACCGGCATCAGGGATCGTCTGAAGGAAAGTCAGAAAGGATTAATAATGATAATAATAATAATGATGATAATTAAACGCTTTTGTATAGCGCATACACATAGACATATTTGCATGTCAATACGGCTTTTCATCATCAACAGTGATCTGTCAGTTTATGACAGATTCAGTGACCCAAACAGAATTCTACACCAAGTGTCTCTCCAAGTACCTTGATCTTGAGCCATCCGTTTCAGGATTTCATATCCTGTTGCTCCACATTCTGCGATTAACTTATCTAGAAAGCGTTTACGAGGTCTTCCCCTCTTCTTCTTTCCATATCGACGACCTTCTATGACTCTTTACAGAACAGAATACAGAAGGAGTGGAAATGGTACACTGGGTTCACAAACGTGAGATCTTACAAAGTGCTATGTTGGGAACTGCTTTGCAAAAGGTATAAAATTAGCCATTAAACATACCGGTATCCTGGGGGTTGGGGATGGGGAAGGGGTCCTGGGTGCTGGCTGAGGGGGCTTGGCGCTACCGGCGCCCAAGTCCACACCCCCTACAGGCTTCCGGCCCTTCTGACGCCCACTCAACTGCAGCTCGATACTCCTGGTCAAACTCGACACCATTTGGCCCTGGAGGTCAAAATGAAGGAAGAGATATCATGGGTTCATCTTTAGATATGAATTCATGAATAAAGAAATGTCAAACATTTCCCATTTTTCTTGTGTGGGAAATTTCAAACGAAACTGGTGAAACTACTTAGAAAAAAAAAGCAACAGCAAAATTCAATATTATGTCAGTCTTTGGACTTTTGTCATGTCTGTGTTTGTTTTATCTATTTTATAATAAAACCAATAATTATCTCGATCTTTGGGAGGTGCGATAGCTCAGTTGGTAGAGCAGTGGTCTTGTAATCCGGCGGCCCGGGTTCGAAACCAAAGTGATGTGCTATAGTGCCCTTTGGTAAGGCATTAATCCTCATTACCAGGTCTCTCGGAGAGGACCTAAAGCTGCCGGTCCGCTGATTGTCCTCTAACAAGCATTTATGCTTTCTGTGCAGTCGGGTAAAATAACCACCACTACACAAGTGTCTCACCTGAGGTTGACGAACCGAGGTGATAGGTCTGGCGGCTGGAGCAGGAGCTGGTTTTGCCCTGGCTTCGTCTAGGTCACTGATCTCTTCAGAATCCCATTCACTGTCCTCCTCCTCATCATCATTACCCTAAATTAATCACAAAAAAAACATATTAAAAGTAGGATAACAATAATAATATTCTGCGTTTATATCATGCTTATACATCAACGATGTCTCTAAGCGCTATACAAATGTATAGTTACCCAAGTCATCAGATTCAGGCTTGCCCGCACACGATGATGGACATTCTCTGTTAGGAATCTTGTAGGTGTGTTTGTTCCTTTCAATATCAATTCGTCTTTCTTTCTTTCTTTCTTTCTTTCTTTCTTTCTTTCTTTCATTCATTCATTCTTTCATCTAATTATTTATTGAATTGTTTTTGTTTTAGTTTAGGTATTTCTTTGCTTGAATTTAGGTCGTGGGTCACACTATATAATTGCATTTATCTACCTCTGTATTGCGATGATGAAACCCATTAGTAGCTGGCTGGTTGTGAGCTGCCGGTCTGGGTGGGACGTTGGGAGTCTTGTAGTGTTCTTCCGGTTCCTCTTCATCATCAAAACTTTCACTTTCCTCCTCCTCCTCTTCACTCTCATCTTCCTCCTCCTCGTCTTCTTCACTTTCATCTTCAAATGATCTAGAAATACAAAATCAGAATCATATATGGAAATATAATTGATTGATAACATTATAGACTTATTCAAATATGTATAAAATAATAATGATATATGAATTCATAACGGCACTTATCCGAAACTTTGTTCAAGCCGCGACAATAATGAAGATGCAAGTTACATCAAAAATAGCTGAACAGATAATCCATGGGTGGTGAAACTGAAAGTCAAATTTAAGACTAAACCGATGTTTTCAGCTGTGTTTTGACTTGTTCTATGGAATAAGTAACAGAAAACTGAACTTGCTGGATAACATACACTTACATATAACAAACAAGGTGTACATAAGTGAAAATACTAAATGTACAAGGCAATGAGATGGCAGTAAATACCGTATTATAAATGATAAGTGGTGAATTCAATAAGTGAAGAACAAAGTTCTTACTCTACGTTAATACATTCCAAATTAACAAATCAGAAGACTAGGAGAAAACACTCACACTCTAGCGTTAGATTTGGGGGTGTTGGCTCGCCCCTTGGAAGACACGCCCTTGCTCCGCCGATCATTCAGGGCGGGGCTCCTAGGGGCTAATGGTGGCCCTGACCTGACCTGGCCTGGGGATAGCCCCTTGACCGCTGACTTCGGTTGCTGCTTGGGTTGCTGCTTAGGTTGCTGTCTCTGCTGCTGCTGATTTCTTTGCTGCTGTTGCTGTTTTCCTGTTGGTTTTCCCTTTGAGGATACCTTATGAGATCGAGGAGGGGGAGTGACGGCCTTCAGTCGAGGTTGGGGCGATGCTGTTCGAGTAACAACAGGACAAATGCAAGTCTAATTGAATATAATGCAATATGGAAACTAGATGGAACTTCGACTGCGCGCAGTCGAAAATGATGCCTCCGTCATAGAGCAAGTTTACAAACCAAAAAGCAATTTCTCACATACATACGGTATATGACCCTTTGATCTTTGACCTCATGACCCTAAAATATACTCAGTTCATTGGCTCTGCAAGATGTCCTGAGTTAAATAGTAATCCATCTGTCAGTTCTAATGAGAATGCGTTCACAAGCTATTTTTGCATACATAATGAGCCCATGACATTTGACCTTTGACCTCGTGACCCCAAAATCTAATCAGTTCATCGACTCTGCAAGATACATACATGACCAAAGTTTGGCACGAATCCATCAATCCGTTCTTGAGATAACGCGATCATGAGCTGTTTTTGCATACATAATGAGCCATGTGACCTTTGACCTCGTGACCCCAAAATCTAATCAGTTCATCGGCTCTGCAAGATACATACATGACCAAAGTTTGGCAGGAATCCATCAATCCGTTCTTGAGATAACGCGATCATGAGCTGTTTTTGCATACATAATGAGCCCTGTGACCTTTGACCTCATGACCCCAAAATCTAATCAGTTCATCGGCTCTGCAAGATACATACATGACCAAAGTTTGGCAGGAATCCATCAATCGGTTCTTAATTCAGATAACGCGATCACGAGAACGGGACGTACGGACGGACGGACGGACAACCCGAAAACATAATGCCTCCGGCTACTTCGTAACGGAGGCATAAAAACCTAAAAGTGTGAAATGGAAAGACTTGGGTGTTCCATATTAAAATCGAAGTGTCTCCTTCATGGTTTATTGAAGTATTTTCTAATATTGAAATGCCTCAAAAAAGATTTATTAAAGCTAAACTTGAGTACTGGTAAAAAAATGAAAATGAATTCTCACAGAATCAAACGAAACTTACACCGAATGTTCAAGATTACAAATAAATGTGATGTGCCAAACAATTTTGGAAGAAAATGTATACTGACTGAGTAATGAGCATAGAAAGACAAGGAAATCAAGGTAGTACCAGCCCCGACAACATGTGTGTTGTCCCATATATAGCTTTCTGTGTACAGTGCGTGTTACTTTACCAAGACTCGGTCAAATTTATTATGATTTTGATGACTCTAGAACCTTGCAGTGCACACCAATACTTACATGCTACATGATCAACTGTTTCTGATCCTTTCCACGCCTTTTCTTTCACAATGCAATCGCATTACCAGTACTAAAGTTTAGCTTTAATGGTTATTACTGATGCCGGACACCCCTCCGGCTTTCAATGGATGACATGTAAAAACCATGGTATTTACCTGAACGGCCAGCCTTGCCCACAGGCGACCCACTCCGCCTCATTTCTGCTGCCTTGCGATCTATCTCCCTCTTGAAGCGCTCCCGGATGTCGTAGAATTTGCTGTGCTGTTTGGCCAGCTGCTGACGCTCTTGTTTCAAGACTCGTATCTTGTTCTCAAGAGACTGTGCCGAGATTCCTCTCATCCCCTACAAGGTCAAACACAGATGATTTGATTTTGATATGCCATACTTTTCTAGAATATGGCGGATCATGTAGATCAGCTTAAATATTTAACAATGAACCTAAAAAAAACCTTCATCCGGCTTTCTATGAGCTAACGGATAAGGTGTATGAAGAAAATAAATTTGATTTGATTTTGATATGCTATATTTTTCTAGAATATGGTGGATCACGTAGATCAGCTTAAATGTTTTAAAATGAACCTCAGAAAACCTTCATCCAGCTTTTTTTTTTGCTAACGGATAAGGTGTATGAAGAAAATAAAGAATAACGTAAAAGCCCACACTCGGAACCAAAGTCAGACTTAAGTTCCATGCAGGCCCTGTGTACGGTTTTGTCAAGCAGTGTACTCAAAAGTCACTCTCATGTCAGTTGAGAGTATATCTAAACCTGCTACATTTCTTTACGAGAAAAATATTTGAAGCTCATATTTTCAATACCGGGTATATAGTATTAAGACATGGAACTACTAACCCCCAAAACAATGTGATTTTGGGTAATTGGTACGTACTTTAATTAATTTGTTTTACTGGCATACTGTATGTCTTCATACCACAGCCTACATGTAGGTGAGCATCTTAGCACAAGTATAATATTGATTCTTTCACTTGACTCTCAATTGGAAGGTGAGAACTTTGAAACCTTGAATGATATACAACCTTCTACAAGGCATTTATTCCAGTTAATTCTCTCGACCCAGGATACTTTTTCCTTTAGCAAATGGACTATGCACTGATAACAGCTGCCTAAAGCCAAGGGGATCAGTTCAAAAAACACTTTGAAAGCACACTGATACATTGTGTCATTGTACTAATTGCTTTTAAAAAAAATAGTATTAATATTCTCATAATATAAAGATACATTTAAATATGGAACGTAAATTCTCACCTCTGGAACCCCTCTCTTCTCCATATTCTTCTGTAAGACACCCGACAGTTCTTCTTTCAATCCTGCCATGATACGGTCTTTGTTTTTGGCGACTGTAAATGTAACAAAGACACAAAATGCTTTCATGACCAAGGATATTTACAAAATAAAGCGCTCTGATCAGGGCCCTGTTTCATACTACATGTTAACAATAACAAAATGCAACAATTGTTATAAGCTACTGAAATCATTGCATTTGATTGGCTGACAGCACAATTTTAATATAATAGCATTTTTTATTGATAAGAAGTTTGATGGATCAGGGTCAAGTTACTTTATCTGAAAAAAAACATCTTGATGTTTTTTTAAAGTTGTACTATATTACCATTGTCAAGAATTTACTAAAAAATCCTAAAATGTTCGTACTAAACCTGGCTAGCAATATGCAAAGAAAAATCAAATAGATAGTTGGTTTAATACACACATATGAAATCAATTTCTACAGCTTAATTATTTGAAGAAAAAATAGCTTGCACATTTATACTGCGATAATAATGTGTTTTCTCCTGTAATAGCAGATTTTGTATTAAATGTTCATGTTCATACATGTTTATAACAAAACAGAGAATAACACTAAAAAATGATTGCCTTACATGTATTTCCTCAATGCAGAAAGTTGCAAAGTAGAACATTACAATAAACTGATCATAATACTTTTTTTCAGTATGGTACTTAAAAAAGGTTTAATCGTTATATTAGTTGTTCTATGATTGATATTACAATGTTCATTCCAAGCATTTGCATAACCAATGAATGCAGAAATAACTTTACACAGAAATCAATACGATCATATCAGAAAGATTATGGTATCCAATGAATACCTGACTGACAAATCACATTTAAAAATAATATAAATGCAACAAAGAAGATATGGACCGGATTACAAATATTTACGTGCAAAGGAACATCGAGAAGCCTTCATATAAAAAAAAACATTTTTTTTTTTTTTTTAAAGACCATCTGTGTGTACACAAATGACTTTGCATTCCAATGATGTAATCAACTTTGAGTATATTCAATCACTTCTTGTTGACACATCCATCCTGCAGAAAAAAAATGAAGGGGTCTACCCACATGTATGGAGCTCATCCTGTGATTCACGTCCATTCATACCATCTAGCTCATCAGCCTCTATATCTGAATAGAGAAAGGAAAGGAGGGAGGGCAACCAAATACAAACAAAAATCACTCAAAAGCAAATAAATATACTGGTAGAAACTAAAAACAAACATATAAATATAGATAAAACATGCTAGATATAGTATATAGGTTCATTCATATATGACATGCCACCAAGAATCCAACACAAAGTTGGGACGATTAAGATATAATTTGGTGAAAAAACTGGAGTAAGGTGTAAGGGGGGAAATAATAACAACGATAATAAGGCTGGATTCAATAAGAGTAGCATCTCGTACACAAAACGTACTCTCCTGTGCACATTATAAAGTGTTATATTTTATGCACTTTTGAAGAATTTATGTGTTGGGCTCTCCAGGAATGTTTTCCTATCAGTGAACAAGAGAGGTAAAATGCAGAGTAATGTCTTGCCAACGGACATTTATTACATTTTTAAAAATCTGTGGTACCTACTGTACAGTCTCCCTTTCCTCATAGCAAATTATCTCCTTTAATTTTTCTCACTCCTATACCTATTTTATCTGAACATAGAACTTACAGGATGTGGTTGATTATTCAAACATGGTATAACACTTGGGAGAATTTGCTAAATGAAATGAGTGAAACGGCATTCTTGTAACTCATCAAAAGATAAGAAGTTTTGTGAAACAAGGTCCAGATAACTTTATATGGGTTTCATGGTGACATATCACAAATGTTATATGCATGTTTCCACTTAGATAAAGTCCCATTTTCACAATAATTGTATTGCATATATATGTTTATCTGCGGGACTACAAGCAGTCAGAGATAGAAATGAAGTAGTCGTAACTTGCAAACAGTGATTTCACTTTGGAACTTAGATTTTGAACTCAAAACAATTGACATCTATAAATCCAAAAAGTAAATTTTGATAAAATTCTATATGTACCTGGTATGTATCCGGTATATTTAGTGGAAGTAATATGCTGTGAATGTTATTTCTACAAAGACACTACAGAGACGGAGGGTCAGTTTTCATATTCCACCACATAAAAAGTGATAGTAATTTCACACTGCCTACAAACAAAATAATCATTTATCTTGGGTCAAAACAGTTACCAATGCAACACATGTACATATAAGTATGAAAGAGTAAAATAAGTTGTGGAGTAACAAGCAAATGTTAGTATTGAAACGCTGGTTACTGTCTGTTAGTAAGATGTGGAATACCATAACAAGTAAGTGAGGTGCTCTCATCTCAATGCAGTGGGTTAGTAAAATGCTAAATGTTTAGAATGATAAAACCTCTAAAATCAATTGTTTATTCTGAATGGGTGCAATGAATAATGCCCAACAAAAATCTTGAAAAAGCCAACTCATGAGAATTTACGACTAAGATTCTTGATAAAATAAACACAATAATCAAGTTTTATCACATAGTTTGTTTCCATTTTCCAGTTATTATAGCAATCGATCACTTCACAGCCTATTATTACCCCAATTGTGACAAATCATTTAATTGACTCTAATATGAAAAATATTGCTGAAAGCCCTACAACTTTATATTCATTCTATATGGCAATCGAAATATCTATATTTGTTACGATATATAGTATTCTAAGAAAGTGCATTAAGATAAACAAGCACCAACAAAAGAAGGTATAAAGGGAAGAGACATAAAGTAATGCAAGTACACATGTCTCTCAGGTAGAGTAACTTGAATATGACCTCCTGCATATTAAAAAAGAACACAACGTAAAATACAAATGCTATAGTGAACAAATCCTCTTTATCACAAATTCTGGTGCATAGTACCTTCTTGTCACTATGTTTTGAATCCGTCTTCAGATTCAATAAGCTTTTGCAGTTTAATAATATCAGTGTCGATATTCATTAAAATGCTTTGCTAGTTAGTAAGCAAGATTATTTTAAATATATATATATTAATCATCCTACCAGTTATTTAAGGCCACCACTATTCTAGTTCTACCTAAATTATCTAAGTTACAACAAGAGAGGGCGCCATGCTGACCTGAACCGGGGAGATTGAAAGACGGATGTGTGCCGGTCAGCCACGATTCCGATTCTTGCAAGACACGTGATAAGGTGTCCATTCCTTCAACGGAATTCTCTGTTTCACACCAACACCGTTATCATCATCATCAATGTCATGAAATATGGAAAGTACATGTAGATAGGAATGTTTGAAATAGACAGAAAACGAGGGTTGGATGAGTTGAGATAAACATGACATAAAAGTATGATTTATCTACCCTTTATTAATACTATTAAAAGTCTTCCCACTTTAAGACAAATATTTACACAGAAGAAAGGTTGTGTTGCCCATTATACATAATAGAGTACAGGGAAATTGTTCTTCATTCCCCAAGTTAAAGACTTTTAGGATTACAAGTGACATGGACTTAGTAAACAAACTTGTAAAGAAGCACATACAAATTTGCATAGCTTTTCATCCCTATTTTACAGAAGAAATGTAGATGATAGATATCGTCTATTACTATATACAGTACATTCATCCTGCCTTTGAGAGTGCATGGATAGAGGATACAAAACTACTCAGTTAAAAAGTTCCAAAGAAACTAAGTAAATCATCAATTAAATAAAGCATTGATTTAACAAGAATTAAAGAATCAATACCAAAATAGAGTGAAAAACTGTGAGCTATTGCGTACTAAGGACATGTATGCATTGTGTAAAATATAAAATGCGATACTATCATATCTACAAAAGCAACCCCCCCCCCCCCCATAAAAAAAAAATAATAATAATTCACTTTCAAAATTAGGTAACAAATTGTAGACGATGTGGTGACATGGACGATATGGTGATATGGAGTTACTAAAAATTGGTGAATGGTGGTGGTCTTGCATTAAGTTTGTATTAAATTTGTAGATATTTTTACATGATTTTTAACCTTCGCATTGACAATGTGTAAAATTAGATCTTTTTTGAGGTGATATGAATGTGCATTTACAAGGTAATGTGACACAAAAAACATGGTTTAAACGAGTATGCTGCCTATCTGTAAAGCTGTGATGACTAAACAATATCTATATCACAAATGTCAAGCTTTAGGACAAGTTTTACTGTGTAAACTTCTACGAAACAGAGCCTAAACTGACTGCCTCTTTGCAACTATATAGCATTACTAGCAAAACCTTAACTGATTTTCTTTTTTGCAGGGCCATCACTATAATAAAAAATATTAAAAAGTTATACTTTCATCAACTGGTAAGAATTTTATGATCAATTTGTGCCTTATATGTGAAAGAAAAAAAAAACTTGGACTTTGGTGGTCACCATACAGGTAATGAAACCCAACTATCAAATTGAAAAATGATGATAACGACAACAAAATAGAACAAACTAAACATCAGGTACACTGCAATGTAAAAGATAACATGCACATTCCTAACAAAGTGAACAGGCCAAAATGCAACAACAATGCTAGAGAAATTTGACAGAGCACTGCATGCTAAGTAAGGAACATAAACAAGTCACATCTAGAGCCCTGATACACTAAGCCGGATAAGTCCTAAAGTTGCCTGTTCCAACATGTGAAACAATGCCTGATTGTAAAATAGATTCAAGCCATGCAAATACAAGTACAAAAACACTAATCAGAAATAACGATTCAAGCAACAAAGAAAATTAGAAGAAATCGGTTTGAGGTGTGAGGGGTAAACTTACCCTGGTCTGTGTCCTCTTCTTCGTCAGATGCAGGTTCCATCTGGGAGGGGGTAGGTATCGTCATCCTAGACGGAGGGGAAGACCGGGGTTCGACTACCTCGTAGTGTTTGGACTGAGGGGGAGGAGGGGGGTGGGGTTATGTGAAGAAAGATGAACATGTTTACATTGATATTGCAATGCAGTAGTACTAGTAAGCAAATGATATACATCAGTGAGGTGCTAGAAAGCTTTATCCACATATATGGTACCTTTGTATAATTCCAGGGATTTGAACTGTTTCAGAGGTACAAAGCATGGAAAATTATGCAACTGCCTGAACATTTGATGTGTATCATTTAATTTATGAAATAGTGATGAGGGACCTTATCATTTGATATACCACCTAATTTCAAATCCAATAGATCTAGAGTTCACTTCTTGTGTTGAAATGATGACTGAACTACAATAAAAATCCACAATTTAACTATACTGCACGACATATAAATGATTTAAGATTTAATTTTCCAAATTCTTGTCAATATCTAACAATACAATTTTCATAAAATCTTGAAAATATTGAAATGCAAAGGTCATGGGCTCAATCCCTGGAATGGCGCTAATGACCTTTGGCAAGGCATTAATCAACGTTTTCCACTCCATATCCAGATGAGAAATGGGGTCCTGGTAGGATGATGAAAGAATTTGTGTTATTAATTGAAATATGCCCACACAGTGACCATATGGTAGGAATACTCCCCAGGAAGTAGAGACAGTACACATTGTAATAATTCCTGTACAGTGCTTAGAGATGGTATTTCATACTAAGCGCTACCCCCCCCCCCCCCCCCCCCCCCCCCCCCGTTCTTTAATCAAGTTAAGAGTTGAAACCTAAAAATGTATCTTCTAGAAATTCATTTGAATACTTACAGACTTGACTTTCAGCTCTTTAATCTTTTCCTCCTTGCCTTTGAGCTGTCTTTCAAAGTCCTTGTTTTTCTGATGAAAAAAAAGAAAGAAGAGGATATCAAATTTAGAAGACGTTTTCAAGATACACAGGCTCCATGTGGTCTAACATATAACTCATACATAACTGCACATGAAAATATTGCTTTTCCTCAATCAGCAATGATAATAATAAAAAGTCCCTTTTGCATCAACAGGTTTGAGAACAATTTTCAAAAACTTTTAAAAGTAGCTTTCCCATTCATTGTTTCGCTGTCGAGGTTTAAATTATAATAATAGCTCGTTCTTATATAGCGCTTTTCAGGACCGGAGGCCCTCACAAAGCGCTTTACAGATAAGTATATTATTACCCCGGTCATTGGATTCAGGCTTACCCGCACACAATGTATGCACATTCTCCACTCCCTGGGGAGCATTCCAGCCAGGCGTCATTTTTACATGCGCACACTTGCTAATCTAACCACATTAGCTTTCGCATCCTACCGGGTACCCATTTAACACCTGGGTGGAGAGTGGCAAATGTAGATCAATGTCTTGCCAAAGGACATTAGTGCTGCGGCGGGACTTGAACCACGGACCTTGTGATCCACAGTCCGGCGACTTATCCACTCGTCCACAACACCTCTACTAGAAATGAGATAGTTGGGAATATTATCTTCCCTGTGGATAACTCTCGCAATGAATATTCCCATTTCTGTGCCATATATGCTTGGTTCAAACATGTATTTTACCTTTCCAAATCTTGGGCAGGATTCGCTGCCTAAGGCATGCATGCAAACAGTCAACAATCTCACCTTCATCAGAAAAAAAGTTTTTTTGCCCCTACATCACAGAGACATTACCCATTACCGATTCACCCAATTTGAAGAACCCATACCTATAGTGATTACATCTTTCAAAAATTCACAACTATCTCATTTCTTGTCTGATTTTATGTAAACTTTTACAAGTCTACTTCTTTGATTTTTCCGCTTTCTCCTTAGAATAGTTTGCTCTCAAGGTTAAATTTCGCTTTAAAGCGGGATTACACTACTTGTAGCTACTTGCTCCCTCTATATAGCCAACGATGCCTAAGCGGTACCATTGATCCCCCATGGTCCCCTTTTTCTTATGTTAATTGAGAGCTGATTTGATAAGATAACCACCTGCCAGTGACCACGCAGGGAGGTCTAATCCCTCCTGGCCATACGAGTGCAGATAGGATTTAAGAAACTCACCTTCAAGAGGTCCTGGAGCTGCTTCTGGTGCTTGACTCCCTTCTTGTCGCCTCCTTCTCTCTCTATGTCCAGGAGCTCCTTGGTCTGTTTGAGCAGCGCTTTCAGCTCCTTCACTTCTTCCTTGTAGGACGATCTCAGCTCCTTCTGTTTCTTCCTCCATTCCTCCTCTCTCTTCTTCATGTCGCCCGCCATCTGTGTTTGGACCGTTGAAATCTATGATTAAAAAAGAGGGTATAAAACAATAGACCAGTTCACGGTTAGCAAATGTCCCAAATGACCCGGAATATCCATAGATCTTCAAAACATGAAGAGGTCCCACTTTGTACGTTTTGAAATAATTGAGGTGCTACATAAATAGCCTTTGTTTCCCCTTTTTAAAGAATACTTCCACCTGTGTATCATGGAGTGCACTGCTTGTGCATAAATGAATAATGATTACATAGCAAGTATCCGTTATTTTGTCTCCATGTATTTCACAATTTGGTCTACAATGACCTTTATCTGCTCATGCTCAGACTGCAACTACGAACTTGCTTATTGAGATATCTTTAAATGAAGTTTTTTACAGAAAATAAAAACTCATGCCACCATCAGGTGGTGGTGAAATTATCTTTCTCTTTCTCTCTCTCTCTGTCTCTTTTTCTCATCTCTCTCTCTCATCTCTCTCATGTCTCTCTCTCTCTAACTCTCTCTCTCCCTCTTTCTCTCTCTCTTCCTCTTCCCTTCTTCCCTCCCTTTCTCAGTGTCCCTCACTTGTTTCTTACTTTATTCTTTCCACTTTCCTCCTCTAGATTCCATCTTCTGTTACTCTCCTTTTCTTTAATCATTTAAATGAAAATTGCTGATTCTTCTGGAGATACTAACCTCTGTTTGGAGTTCCTCTTTTAATTTGCCCATCTCCTTCTCTTGTTTCTTACTCCGCCGTTTGTACTCTTCCAGTTCATCCTCATCCACTATCTTGCCCAGCATAGATTGCTTGCCTACGGGTACAAACAAAATCAATAAATCAGAGCTGCCAACCTTATGCGACCAAAAAAGGAACCATGATGGCAAAAAAAAAGGAATTCATTAAAACAAAACTTACAGCCACACGCAACACACTTCTAATGCAGAAATGTCCATTCCTCATGCTTTTTTTTTTCCATATTCGGACCTACATGTATAGTTTATTTACAAGTAGGTATTTTTTGTTGTTATTTTGGTATCATCTGTGTTTCATTCTTTTTGAAAATATATTTCTCTTCAGGTATGTTTTTAAATATGTTTTAACCTTAGTTTTCTATTGAATTTGTGAGCAAAATAACATTGTGCGATGAGTATATGGAAAAAAAGATTATTAAAAGAATTAAGAAAAAGAATTTAAAATAACTTATTTTATAAAGTACTACCGTAATCTGGAGGAAAAAAAAAAATAATTCTGGGAAAAACGTAATGGTTGGCAGCTCTGATAAATGCACAGGGAGATGATTGATACATGTCTGTAAAAACCCAATAAACACACACATACAGGGAGATGTGATTTGGTTTACTGGTACGTTCACTTGGTCAGCTCTCTGTCTTCACCCACAAACTGACTCAGGCAGACCCCGGTTTGAGATTGAGTCACGTCCCTTGGATAGTGATGTCTAAGGTCGGTCCCCAGACGTAAATAATCATATATCTGATTGATATACATCTGTAAAAACCCAATTACACACACACACAGAGTCATCGTTTGGTCACACATGCCTTATGTCTCTATCAAAACTTGATTATGACAGGAATTGCAAAAATTTGCACATGTATATATGAAATATAATCAATTCTCAGGAATTGACTGTCACAAGGACCTACATGGAGGCGCAGAGGCTCAGTGGTAGAGCAATGGACCGTAACCGGAAGGTCCTGGGTTCGAAACCAAGTTGATGCACTAGTGCCTTTCGGTATATCATTAATCCTCATTACCAAGTGCCTCAGAGAGGATTTAAAGCCGTCGGTCCCCTGGTTGCTTACTTACAAGCATACATATGCTTTCTTAAAAGTCTTGTAAAACAAATAAAAAACACACGTGTATACATCTGTAATAAAATACTACTGCACATCATTGATTTTGCCACACACAGGACAGTTCCCATTCAGTGAACACACGAATAACATCAGCTCTTTATCTGATCATCACGCTGTATCACAGAGCAATTCAATGATAAACAAAAAGATTGTACATGTATTGTACATATAACTCATGTTATTTTCTTGGAAAAGTCCATGAATGATCATCTGATCATCAGGCCGTAGAGTCACAGAGTAATTCAATGATAAACAAAAAAATTGTACATGTATTGTACATATAACTTATAAATGTTATTTTCTTGGAAAAGTAGATGTGTAAGTCAATTCTAGTGCTTACCTAGTTTTGACTGGATATTCTCCAGAGCAGTTTGGGAAGACGTGTATTTATCATGCATTTCTTTTAGCTCCTTCATAAACATATTCTGCATCTTTTCCATTTCAACCTGAATCATGAAGAAAAGACAATGATACATGTATGATCATACAGCAAACAACTTAATTATTAATACCCCTTGTAAATTTTATGTTTTTTGTACTTTTTGTGTCTCAATAATAAAAGGTTGACAGGTTGAATTAGGACCGTTGTTGAATACTTTTAGATGTAAACTTTAAAATGTCAAATTCTCAAGACACATAAATCAGGACATATCAATTTTTCACATACTTAAAAATTTACAAAAACTGGGTACGGGTATGAATATTTAACTGTATGTATATGTAACTATAGCAATAATTTATATCTTCTCACAATTAATAAAGAAAATGGACTGTGAAGATTTTTATTTCACTTCAAATGATGAAACATTTACAGAAAATAGTGTATGAAATAGAGAGAGGATAGCCTGCAAAAGTTTTCACTTATTCCCTGAAAATCCCCAAACACATCATAACAAAAACTCATCATATTCCAAAATTTCAATGATCTTTCAAATTATTTTTAACAAGTATCGAATAATATTGACATTGGGTTAAACTTTTAAAGGAAAACATTCAAAGCAAATTCCCCTACAGAAAATACTGATGAAATAAAATATAAATTTTTAAATAATTTTAAAAAGTAAAAAAATTCTTAATTTTAAAGGTAAAGACCAGTATTGGAAACGCCCCAATTTCAATGAAATGAAATGGAAGCTCTTAATTATTACCAATCATGTGAAAGAATAAGTTTTGACTAATACATGATGATAAAAAATTTGCCGGGAAACCGCCTACTAATTGATATATTTGGTAAATTAGTTTATCTATTGGACTGTGAGAGATAAACGCACGTGTGCGTATAGTCCCATATACATCTTTCTGTGTACAGTGCTTGTAACTTTACGAAGACTGGGCCAAATTTCTTATCATTTGATAACCTTGCAGTATACACCAATACTTATATGCTAGATGATCAACCTTTTCTGATCGATTCCACAGCGTTTCTTTCACAATGCAATCGCATGACCATAACTGGTCTTTATCCAGAGCTGCCAACATTTGATTTGGGTAATCAGGGAGATTTCTGAGAGAGCAGCATCGAACGACTTCATGTTGGCGGGAACCAAGAATGGCCTTTTAGTGCCCCTGGTGGGGGGGGGGGGGGCAGGGGGCAGGCCCCCCAAAAGCTCTTGGTTTTAAGCCTCTTTGAAACCCTTTTAGAACACATTTTTTCAATGATTTCTCAAAATGGAAGGCTTTGATATGGCACATTTTATTTGCATACAATTGATAACATATGAACTTCACATCATATTTCAGACTATGAACTCCTGTTACCTCTATTGTGAAATGGGGGATGTACTTGTGGAAGGCAAGGACTGGGGTGTGCTTGAGGGTTTTCCTTGAAGTGACTGGTAGGTTGCTTGCTTGAGTTTGCTAAGGAGGTCCTTGCTATACTCCCTTTGGTAGCATGGGACATCTGTGTTGGCAATTTTCTCTGTTAGGAGTGCTTGAAGTGTTTTCAAATTCATTGATCCCCTGAAATCAGTTTTGTTCTTCCTAACAATGCTAAAAACTCTTTCACATGAAGCATTGGAATGTGGTATCACAAGCAAAGATTTCATCACTTTGCTCAGAAGTGTGTATTTCTTTGAGCCATTGCCATCCTCCATCTTTGAAATTGCAGACCATTTCTTGTCTATTCTCAAGTTTTTGTTCAGGATCTCTGGTTCCCCTGAAAAGTCTTCAACCTGGTATTGTGCAAATTCCAGCTCAAGCTTGTCCAGGTCTCCATTCTCTGATTGTCTGTTCAAAATGCAAGGGTACTTTTCAACAAAGTATTGCACAGATGAAAATGACACATCTCTTCTGGAACTGACATCAATCACTTCAGCCTCCTTAAGGAACTTGACATCTAGTGGCCAGGTTTTCAAGGCATAGTCACATGCTGATTCATAATACTTCCTCACCGACAAGTAGAAGTATGTCAAATCAACATCTGTAAGACGAAGGGGAGAATCATCTTCTGGGCTTGTTGTACTCTCCAGGTATTCCTTGGCATCTTTTCCAATCATTAGATCTTTATCTGACTTCTGGCAATCTCTCTTACCATACTGCACTTTCTTGACATCAGAACATTCAACAATCACTGTTGGCTGCACGAATCTAACAAGCATATCTTGGAAGGCTTTATTAAGCTGCTTATTAAGAATGTGAATGCAGGGTTCTTCTCTCTGTAGGAGTAGGTTGATGTCATCAAAGATCTTGTTACTGTATTTGAGGAAGTAACAATACAGTTTGGTTTGGGGTGATATCAGCAAACGATGGACTCTGACCAGACGTGATTCCTGAAGAATTGGTGCAGTCAAGGTTCCAGCTTTCAGAACAGGTCGCTTGGCAGGTAATGCACCCTGAGGCCCGCTTGATTTCCTTTTCAAAGTCCTTGAAACCGATGAGTATTGCTTTGATGTAGCTGTCAACGAGCTGGTTGATGTAATGGATGTCTTGGCAGTCTTCTCAGCAGATGGTCCTTTCTTTGGTGCAGACATCAAAGTGCTTGTTGTGCTAGATGACTTGGAAGTCTTCTCAGCAGATGGTCCTTTCTTTGGTGCAGACATCGAAGTGTTTGGTGTGCTAGATGACTTGGAAGTCTTCTCAGCAGATGGTCCTTTCTTTGGTGCAGACATCAAAGTGCTTGTTGTGCTAGATGACTTGGAAGTCTTCTCAGCAGATGGTCCTTTCTTTGGTGCAGACATCGAAGTGTTTGGTGTGCTAGATGACTTGGAAGTCTTCTCAGCAGATGGTCCTTTCTTTGGTGCAGACATCAAAGTGCTTGTTGTGCTAGATGACTTGGAAGTCTTCTCAGCAGATGGTCCTTTCTTTGGTGCAGACATCAAAGTGCTTGTTGTGCTAGATGACTTGGAAGTCTTCTCAGCAGATGGTCCTTTCTTTGGTGCAGACATCAAAGTGCTTGTTGTGCTAGATGACTTGGAAGTCTTCTCAGCAGATGGTCCTTTCTTTGGTGCAGACATCGAAGTGTTTGGTGTGCTAGATGACTTGGAAGTCTTCTCAGCAGATGGTCCTTTCTTTGGTGCAGACATCAAAGTGCTTGTTGTGCTAGATGACTTGGAAGTCTTCTCAGCAGATGGTCCTTTCTTTGGTGCAGACATCAAAGTGCTTGTTGTGCTAGATGACTTGGAAGTCTTCTCAGCAGATGGTCCTTTCTTTGGTGCAGACATCGAAGTGTTTGGTGTGCTAGATGACTTGGAAGTCTTCTCAGCAGATGGTCCTTTCTTTGGTGCAGCTATTAAAAAAATAAAGATGGGGTCTTTGTAAGGAGATTAGATCTAGAAAGACTCTGTCTTAAAGCAATAGTGACTGTATATTATAAAAGCAATACAATTTGTAAGATGTAAGTGTTGGGGATAACCAAAATATGCTAGATGTTTAAAAAATACATTTATTTGCCCAGTCCTGCTGAGAATCATGTGCATTAACTGCACACAGAAATGTGTAAATTGGACTATACACAGACATGATGCAACGTTAAAGGCATTTGTTATGATATAAAGTGAAGCTACATGTATTTTAAGCTCAATCAGTTTTCTGGGGACATGTCTACTATGATTTTCCAAACTACATGTTTGAGAAGAGTACAGAATGAGAAGAAACCCTCACAAATTAGTTTTTACCTGGCCCAGAACTGATGCTCCCCCTTAACAGGTTGGTTGATGTGCTAGATGCCTTGGCAGTCTTCTCAGCTAATGGTCCTGTCTTTGTTGAAACTGGTCTTCTGGTCATTGTGCTACCCTTCATCTCTTCTTTAAAAAAGAGTTGCAGTGGTTGCCACTGTGACAAAAGTCTGTCAATACATAGCCCGAGAGAAAGCCATCGAGTTGATCCATGCTTCAAAATCTTCCGAACACCAGTATCACACAAAATCTGTAGAGATTTTAAAGCTTTCTGGCGCTTACTACTCTTATCCAGATAGTAGTAAATGTCAATGAGTAGTTCATCAATGGCTATTGGAAGCGCTTTAGAGGCTTTCTCAGCTGTATTGTGCGCCATGTGGCATGGGCATCCTACGACATAACATTCAGAATGTTCCTTCTGTATAAAGGCCGCTACACCCTTGTGTCTACCTAGCATTACGGATGCATTGTCTGCAACAAAGGATATGCAGTTGCTCCATGGAATCTTTTCCTTTGACAGTTCTTTATTGAGAAGCTGGAATATGTTTTCCCCTGTTGAAGCACCATCTGTAAGTGCAGGCAAGCTTAACAATGCCTGAACAACTTTTTCTTTTGTTTCATCAAAATAGTTAAGTAGCACGGGATATAGCTGTTCAGAGCCGCCGTCATTTGACCCATCAGTCGCCAAGCTGAAAACCGAATTCCGAGCCTCTTCAGCAATCAAGGCAGATGTATTCTTGCTCATCGCATGGATCATTGACGAAGTTTTGGTTCTTGCAGAACCGTACTTGGTAGCAATGTTCGAGTCGGGAAACATTTTCTTGAAAATGGGGCCAGCGTGATCTGAAGCGGCAACTGGTAAATTGTGCTCTACCAGAAAGCCTGTAAACAGAGCTTCGGCCTTGGTTGCACCGTCATCACCAGCTGCTGACCTGGAAAAAAAAACGATATAAAATAAAATTTAAGAAAAACTTTGAAAGGAAAAAAAAATCAGATTGCAGTTTACATATTCTCTTTAAAAGTTTAAAGGTTAACTACAGTTTTGGTAAAAGCGAATATTTTTATCCCCGAAATTTGTCTTAAAATCTGAATAAAATGAAAAATAGTATCAAGCATATATTGCACAAAATATTGTGAGAAAAATAAATGAGTATTAGTAAAGCTATTACCTAAAATGTGCTCAAAATATTCATTATCGTTATCCCCGATAATTAACCAAAATCTTCTTCCTTGATAAAGAACACCTTCCCATGCACAGAATTGGATGAAAATTTCAGAATTTATCTTTTTTATCATTCTGTGGTCAAATCTTTTAAATAACCTTGCATATGCCAGATAATTAACAAAACATCATTGTCACCGAGAGAGGGCGCTAAATACGATTTAACGGTCAAATTCGAATTTTCAAAACTAAGGATCGAAGCAATTCATAAAAATGATGCTATTGTCTTGCAATGTGTGTAACCTAACAAACTATTAAAGTTCATGATACTGGCATAAAACAGTCAACGTGCAGATTAGTATTTCAAATAAAAACATAAAATCGTGAGAAAATCCACCCTTCAAGTCCCGCACACGTGTTTATGAGTAAGTCAAATTTTTAGGGAGATTAATGAGGTCCCCAACTACTGACGAAATGAACGCAGGTCTATGGTATGGAGGGGTAGACTATTTCTCGATTTTACAAATCTAAGAACTGTTCATACTAACCTGAAAAAGCTCTGTATTCCTTTTGTATTGCCCCTTGATTTCGCGGTTTGCTTGTGTTTGTCAGATGTGATGTGGCGAAATACATCATTTCTTCCCCCACTCTTGATGGAGATATCTGCGCCGCAAACTGTACAAAATGCGTAGTATTCGCCTTTCGTAGATTTCCCAACACAAGGCCATTCCAAGTGGTAGTCATCTTTATATTTCTGATAATATTTCGACTTCGACATTGTCCTGGATGATATTTTAATAGTCAAACAAAACACAGCCTTGTTTTGGACAAAGTTGACTTACGCCTTCGGAAGATGCAAGTTATATCGATGCGTTCCCAACGGCAAAGGAGATCAGAAAAAAAAAGTCGGCTTCAAAATCCACTCTGCAGTAACACTGCCATGTTGGTATCAAATGATAATCCACTTAAAAATCACATCGCAAAAGTCCCCAAATCAATCCAAAAACTGATGTTCAAATGTGCAGTTTTTTGGGCCGATCGCAGCAGACAAAGTCTGCTTGTTGTATCAGTGCAACTTCTGGCTGCTCTGACGCGACCGATTGGAAACCGGCACCAACGTACCGGGACGCTACGGGGGCCGGCGAGGAAGCCGCCCGGCAGAGCAAGCAGGCGAATTGCTATCACACAAACACCACTCACATTATCACATGTTCCCAATGGTTTGTTAGACTAGCCCGCCAGTCGTTCGGCGTAACTCTCATTTATTACGCTGTTAAATAAAGTACGATATCACGGTAAATTTATATTCGACGACTGGATAACAGGAAAATTCATATTACAGAATTGCCATGTGTTGACCTGTTTGTATACGTACGTACGAACTCAACATGCTAGTCTTGTGAAACAGTCGTTTGTGAAAATAATACAACTTAAAATCTGGAAATCCGGGAGATTTTTGCATGGGGTCGGGAAAACGGGATATTGGGTCAAAATCCGGGAGTCTCCCGCAGGATCCGGGAGACTTGGCAGCTCTGCTTTATCTTTAACTTAAATTCCCATACATGGTTCATCAAACAAAATTCAGTAGACAGGGTCGACAATACAAATCAAATCCCCACAAACATAAAACCAACCAAAATATCAGATTTTCACCTTAAAATCAAAATTCACTTGCCAGAAGTGATTCATCTGTTACAACAACAATACCACAAAAAAAGAAACAAGCATGGGGCTGAATTGTATGCAAAAAATTTCCTTAAATTAAACACCAATTTGAAACTTCTTTTAAAAAATTAGTTTTCAATGATACAGTATAATGTCTTCTACAGAGAACTACACGTCATGTATTTACCCTTATACATTAAAGGATGTGCTAACGGTTTCCTTTCATTTCATTTTATTTATTTATTTTCAAGATCAAACAAAGTCCAGATGGCAAGAAAAAGTCTAAATTTATCTTAAACTTTTTTTATTGTTTGATAACAAATTAATGAGTACATACGTACATACACAGAAAAAATTAAAGGTATTGCAAAGTTTTGGGAAATTTTGAAAATTGGATGGATAGTAATTTTTTACAGTTTTGACATATTTGGATGCCCCTGTGAATGTATTATAAGCATCAGAAATTTAGCCCCTAAAACACTTCTGCTTTCGAGAAATTGAATAACTTAAATTTACCGGTGCTCCCGGTAAATTTCTCAGAATATGCAGTTCTGATATATAATTTCCAAACGGGAGTAGCAAATTGGTAGATTGTAGTCAAGAAACATTGTTTTAGAGCTAAAGTAATATCAGTCTGGAGAGGGAGCTATACAACATGCAGAGTTTACTATTCAAAATTTCATCATTTTAGACTCGATTTCAACCGCGACAACGATCATTGAATATTTTAAAATCGCATATGCTTCCAATATGTTCATTTGAACCAAATTCGTGACCCCATACCAACACGTTGTAATACCTTTAAAGAGAGAGAGTGAGAGCTAAAGAGAATATGTCACAGAGGCAATGTTGAGAATTCAACAACAACCACAAAACCTGCATGAGAAACAGTATTTACCTTTTGAAAACTCAGCTGTTCATGTTTCCACCTCTCCAATTCCTTCCGGTGATGTTCTTCTTGTTTCTCTGCCTCTCCTTGGTTCTATTCAGATAACAATATACAAATTAATCCAAAGTTAACGGAAGAATTAACAAAGCAAGAGACACATATTGTAGCTATCACTTTATTTTCAGAATGATCTGCATAAGATTATCAATATCCTCCTCCTTTCTCTACTTCCTCATCCTCCTATTTTTTCTTCTTTTCTCCTTTCTCTTCTCCTTTCTCTTCCTCCTCCTGCTCCACCCCTCCTCTTCTTTCCCATACTTTCTCATTGTTTCTTTATTCTCTTCTAACCAGTTTTTGTTGAAGCGCCATCTTGATTTGTTCTCATGCTCTCTCTCGGCTCTGCTTCTTGCGACTTGGAACTTTGCTTTCACCTTCAACTCATGTAACTCACCCTCTCCCCCCCCCCCACCCTTTTTCCCTTCTCATCCTCCCCTTCCCATCTCTCTTCTATTTTCCCACATTTTCTTCATTCCATTCCTACCTGTTTTTGTTCAAGCGTCTCTTGATTTGTTCTGGTGCTCTTTCTCTCTCCTCTTCTTGCGACTCTGAATTTTAATTTCTCCCTTAACTCATCTAACGCACCTCCTGCCCCCTCCTCCCCCTTTTTTCCCCCTCCCCTCTTATCCCTCCTCTTTTTTCCATGTTTTCTTTATCCTATTCTTACCTGTTTTTGTTGTAGCGCCATCTTGATTTGTTCCTGTGCTCTTTCTCTCTCCTCTGCTACTTGCGACTCTGAGAACTTTAATCTGTCCCTCAGCTCATCTAGCTCTTTCTCCAGTTTCTCACTTACTTCATTCATCTACAGAAATAGAAACAGAGATGTATAATTAAAATGTATCTATCTTTAAAAGAACTTTTCGACTGTACACAGTTCACAATTATGCCTCTGCAATTCTCACTTCTGCTAGACTGCACATTTCACTAGAAGTCTGTTTCTATAAAACTTTCATTGTATAACAATGAATACATCCTTCATCCAAGTTTAGTTTGAATTGCTTCAATGCTTTTCAAGTTACACCCGAACATATGCATATTTTCTGGCACAACCTTGTGACCTTGGACCTCTTACACCCAAAATCTAATCTAAATGTTCAGACATGCTCGATCTATGTTTAGTTAAAATCTGTTCAATGGGTCTGGAGTTATTGTGATAATGAAAAGTTGTCATGAATTTTCTTCAGGTGACTACTTTAAGCTTACCTTTCTGGCAGTGATGTTGTCATCAACTTGTGGAGGTCTAGGTGTAAACTCTGGATGCTTGCGTTGCATGTGGGATTGGAGGTAGGCTAGGTTGAAGAAAGCCTTCTGGCAGTACATACACTGCAGTAAAAAGTAATGTAACTTATTATTTGTTTCAAGGGTTTTGATCCAACAAGAAAAATATGTTGCTTTTTTGCAAAAAGTATGTTAAATTCTGTAGTATATTATTTCAAAATCTTGTGGTTTGGGAAAGGTTTGACTAGGTTGATGACAGCCTTCTAGCAATATGTACTTTGTAATTTAGCTAAAACAGACTGAAGACAGTTAAATATCACAGATAGTCAAGAAAGAGAGAGGAAGGGGAAGAAAAAAGTGAAATAGAGAGAGAGAGAAAAAGAAAGAAAGAAAGAGATGGAAAGGGAGAGCATGCTAGGTTGAAGAAAGTCTTTAGGCAAAAAATCGTAATCAATCAATAATATCATATTTGTTATACTCCAGTTTTGTTCAAAATATGCTCTTTTTTTTTAATATCCTGCTTTACTGGTATTTCGGTTTTAGCCTAGTTATATTACTCCTTTGTTGTGTTAGTATTAACAAAAAAGTAATGCAAAACAGTCTATATATAAATATGAAAAACACTATTTCACTTCATATTAAATCAATATCTACTTGAATATATGATTACCTTGTGATAATTATTTGCTGTGGCTTGGATGAGGCTTTGCTGATTTTTCAAAAGCTTCTTTCTTTTGTGTGACTCCTGTTTGACCTTCTGCAGCTCCTCCCCTACCTGGGACAGCTCTATCCGCGTTGCCTCGTGGTCAACGTGGAACTGCTGGACCCTCTCCTCTGCCACACTGGTGTTATGGGCCATGACCTCCTGAGAATGCTTTTGAAGGGAAGAAGACCAAAAAAAAAGGAAGAACATTAATGCTAAATTTAAAGCTGCTTTTATAAATTGTCAAAAACATAACACAATAGAGCTTTCTAAACATTGTTTATAAACAAGTCTCCCAGAATTTGATTTAATGAATCCATCTTTGTTGGCTCATGGCTGACATGTCATTGTAATAGAAAGACAATATCAGTTGCAATTCATAATTACATAGATTGCCTTTGAGAAAGGCAGTTTTAATTCAAAGGTACCTAGAAATAGTTGATTTCTGAGGGGGCATCAGATATTCCTAAGTCAAAAACTAAGCATCTGTTTGTACTTGTAAACATTATTAGCGCTTGTGCAGACACTTAAAACAGCATTTATTCCCTTCACCAAAAACAAATAAACTTGCAACCTTTGTATCTTTTCCTCATTGCTGTAGTGTTTTACAACTGTAAAACAAATCCAAAGAAAATAGTCCACCAGTTGCTTACTAACAATTATATACAGGATTTCTTAGCAGTCAGGAAAAACAAACAAACATAATTATGTACCAGACAATCAGACAGACAAAAGAAGATATATACTTACAAGAAGATACTGAATAATAAGTTGGGCAAGCTTGAAGACCATCACAAAGTTCTGGTCGACCATCCTGGTGTCGATCTCCCTCTCAATGTCGCAGAAAGTTATACCCATAATGGAGTCTTGGAGACTACTGACGTCCAAGTCCCTCATGATGCGATCCACGTCAATGGAGGCTGACAGGAGCAAAAGGGCAACATTTCAGGGGTAAACATTAGAAGTTTAGAACTGTTTTTTTCATCTCATTTTTTTAAAACCATTTTTTATTTTATTTTTTTACTGAAGGTACCATCCAATTATTATAATGATATGATTTTTTTCTTCTTCAAGCGGTGCATATCGCTAGTGCATATCGCTATGATAGAAAGTGAAACTCTAGTACAGTATGTAATTCACTGCCACAGGTGTAAAGTAGACACATGAATATCAATGTACGTATAATTGAATTTACTTTAAATTTCCGGAAGATCTGATTCATGATCTTTTCAAATATACTTGGTAACAATTTTGTGTTTTGTAGATGAAAATCAAATATTTAAACCCTCATTTTCCCCTTCCTTCTGTATGAAAATACATCAACAACATTGTGGCCTGTACTTCTACAGAAAAAGGAGAAGATCTACCCTTGACCAGACCCATGCTAATCCACACTTCAGGGACCCGTTTCACAAAGCCTTTTTTCAATGATAAATGACAAATATCAGTGACAAATCTGCTGATAACCAATCAGAAGCAAGAATTTCAGTAGCTTATAACAACAACTGTCAATTTTAAAAGTTTTTAAAAGACCTGCAAGTATGCTGTGCGATGGCAAGATTTTCATAGATAACATCAGTGATAGAGCTACCAAAAGAAATTATCAAACTCACCAATTTTCTTCCAATCGATCCTCTCATTGCGGCTTCTGAACATAAATCCCTGCATTCCACTGCCAGGCACTGAGCCCACGTGGGGCTGTGCCCCGCTGCCCCCTGCAAAGCCATTGGCGTAGCCATGGTGGGGTAGCCCCCCTCGCGGTGAAGGCATGAACGGCATGTTCACACTCATGGTCCTATAGACAACTGATGATTTAAGTGTTCTAACAAATCTGCACAAAAGTGATACAAATAGAAACACATAAATTAGTACAATTTGTTATATTTGTAAAGCCTAGACCTAGCCTAGCCTAATCAAATTAATCCATAGGGTCTAGATTATAAATTTAAAACATTTCTGTGTTTAAAAAAAACGAAAATATTGAATGTGCTCAGAACTTGTAAAATGGTTGTAAAAAGGTTTTTTGGGGGTCAGGTTTCTCACTCAGCATGTGTCCGACAGCATATAAAACCTGCATCATCTAAAATAATGTCTATCAATTGGAGGCGCTGGTCCGAGAATAAGGATCGTCCACATAAACGAGGTTATCTTCTTAAACGTGTACAAAATTGCTTCCTACAATATAAGTTTAATTCATATTTTTGCGGATATCTTTCATCTTTGGAGCTCCACGGGTGTAGGGTTACCGATCCATGCCTTGGCGATGTGAATAAGGCTCAAGGGATTCCACAATGATTTTGCACAGATACTTTCAAGTAATAAATAATAAATCCTCGAGAAGACAGACAACCCGTAAACGTAGACAGTGAAGGTTTTTTTTTTTATTATGCGGAATCCGTTTTTCGCATTGCCAGCGCACCGATCGTGAACCCTACATTGTATACCTACACCCGCTGAGCGCCAATGAAAAAAAAAGACAGCGTATTAAAATGCGGACAATCCTTCCTTACCTTCTTTGTCTAGACAAAATTTGTCCGCATTTAAAAGAACCTCGTTTAACAGTAGGGGCGCTGGTCCTAGAATGAGGATCGTCCTCATAAACTCAGACAAAATGTCTCCTGAAAAATAAGGGTTGTCTGCATTTTCGAGGACGTTTTTTTTCATCGGCGCTCTGGGGGTTTCATGTTACAGATTGGCCTGCTGGCGATGCCAAAAATGGATTCCCCGGGGGAAAATAACCCTAGTTCACCGTCTACTTTTATGGGTTGTCCGTCTTCCCAAGGATTTATTGCTCATAATGTGAAGGTCTCTGTACAAAGTCAATGTAAAATGCATCAAGAAAATCATTGCAGAATCTGTTTTTTGCATCGCCAATGCACCGATCAAAAATATGAAACGTCTTATTTTTTAGGACGCATCAGTCCGTGTTTATGAAGACGATCCTTTATATTCTCGGACCAGCGCGCTGGCCCCTACTGTTTATGCGGACGATCCTCATTCTCGGACCAGCGCCCCTCCGCCCCAACTGCATAGATCTATCATCTACATTACTAATATTATACTAGAGTCTAGTGATATTTGGTGAGTAACTAGGTACAATTTGAATGGAATGAATATGAATCCTTTCTACAACCATTTCATATACTACTACTAGTAATTTGCTAGGCCCGGCCTCGGCCTCGCCTCAATCACACGCAACTAGATCTATCAACAATCCACACTCGTCAGTCAAACATGATGTACGGCGCACGCCTAGCCTGTGGGGCTGGGGCCGCCTAGCCCAAGCCATGGCCATTGCCAGCCCGCACATATTCGGCAAACGGCTCACATCACAGCGACATATAATTTAAGCAGTTTATTAGAGTATAATCCAGATAAAATCCTATTTTTAAATTCTGTACAGTATCTCACCATTATAAGTATGCCAAACCATTACAAAGACACGCCGCCTTCTTTATATTCGGTTTAAATTATCGCCGTTATTGGTAAACAAAGGTCGACTTCTTTCAAAAGCGTCGGTAGCAATCCCAGGAATTTAGCGTTTCTAGGAGCGCGCCCTCTATTGTTATGCCAAAATTATTTGTTAACGTCCTAAATGCAACGAACTCAATTTCGATGCCTAAATGTCATACATAATAATTTGGTATGTGAAGAAGTTTATTTATACTTTGACGGTGCCAATATCTCACTATTTTTCCCAAAAATTGTTTAGTTTTATATTTTATTATATAATTTCTTTAAATCTACATTGTGTTATTTCTAAGAATCCTTACATTCCTCTTTGAACTCAACCCCATCCCCATCCAAAATACTTTCTTCTCTAATCTTCTTTTTTTTAATCGTTCTGCATAATTTCATTCTCCTCACCAATTATATTAATTCCTAACAACGTTTTCACTCCAACCTAAAAGGAAAATATATTTTAAAAAATATAATGTAGTTGAATTATATTTATCTAAATACTTATATTCTTAATATAATTAATAAGTAAACATAGGCCAATGTATAGGTGTTATTGGTCTAATTATGTAACAATTTCAATTTTCCATTTTGGCTATAATTATACTTTGTAAAGATTAGAGTCTATCTATAAAATAAAAAAATATATATATATATATATATATATACACTGTTTGATGGAGAGGTCAACCTCTCCATATCCTTCTCATTATTATTATTATTTTAAATATACATTAGAGCACTTTGTTAATAATTATATGATTAGTTTTTTAGTTTTATAGCGCACATATCCACCACGCAAGGTGCTCAAGACACTCAAATACTAGCCCGACTCTGCTATGCTATCGATTTCGATCCTCACAGCATTCAATGAATTCCTTTCCTACCGGTACCCATTTAACACCTGGGTGGAGAGTGGCAATTGTAGATTGATGTCTTGACCTATGACCTATAGTGCTGAGCAGTGGCGGATCCAGGGGGGGGGGTCCCGGGGGGCCCGGGACCCCCCCCCCCCCCCTTGAGAAACAAATCATGTAAAATCACGTGATTTTTACCTTTTTGGGGGGTTGGGCCCCCCCCCTGGCGCTCAAGGGGGGGGTGCAAATTGAAAAATTTTCGAGGACCAAAAAAAAAAAAAAAAAAAAAAAAATGTGCTCACTACCCCCCCCCCCCCCCCCCCCCCCCCCCCCCCCCCCCCCCCACTGAGCGACTTTTCGGTCGGCGCGATTTTCAAATTTTCGGGAGCAAAAAAAAAAAAAAAAAAAAATTGTGCTCACTACCCCCTAATTTAATGAAGTGTCAAAGCTTCCGCGCTTCGCAAGGGAGGGGGAAAACTGAAATCAGACAAAAACACGATACAACGAATCGTCTTCTTTCTCTAAGAATTTTAATAATGAAACGTGAAAGCTTCCGCGCTTTGCTTGTGATGGGCGAAAATGAATTCAGACAAGGATTAATAGAGTAATAATTTATTGGAACGTCAAAGCTTCCGCGCTTCGCGCGGAATGGGCGAAAAAGAATTCAGACAAGGATTAAGAGTAAAAATTTAATGAAACGTCAAATCTTCCGCGCTTTGCACGGGAGGGAGGGGGGAGGAAACTGGATCCACTCAAGGATCAAGAGTCGGGAAAGGTAAAATGAATCGTCTTCTTTCTCTAATAATTAAATGAAACGTCATAGCTTCCGTGCTTTACGTGGGGGGGGGGGGGGGGGGCGAAACAAGAATTAAGAGTCAAGAACGGTACAACGGATCGACATCTTTCTCTAATAAGTTAATGAAGTGTCAAAGCTTCCGCGCTTCGCGCGGGAAGGGGGGAAACTGAATTCAGACAAGAACACGATTTAACGAATCGTCTTCTTTCTCTAATAATTTAATAAAACGTGAAAGCTTCCGCGCTTCGCGCGGGATGGGCGAAATCGAATTCAGACAAGGATTAAGAGTAATAATTTATTGAAACGTCAAAGTTTCCGCGCTTCGCGCGAGATGGGCAAAAATGAATTCAGACAAGGATTAAGAGTAATCATTTATTAAAACGTCGAATATTCCGCGCTTCGCGGGAGGGGGGGGGGGGGAACTGGCCCCGGGTTTACTAGGGTTAAATTTGTAGACATTTGGACATTGGCATTAATATATTTGTCGGTAATTGGTTGCTCTTTTTGTCGGTAATCGGTGGCCTCTTCACCCTCCCCACTCCCCCACTAAAACGATTTAGCGACGCCCCTGATAACGACACAGTTTATACACTCGAGATAATTTTAGCAAGTACATAAATTTTGTACTACTGATGAAGTACCGGACCACCGTCTTTGTGCATTGTGCGGCATCAAAGCATATACAACGTCTCACGACTTGACAGATCACTTTTCTCTAACTTCTAACCAATCAGAAGGCCTTGCTTTTCCAGGAAGTGCCGGTGGACATTAATGCGCCAAATGTGGTTCTCAAATTGCAAAAGATCCCTACTCTTGGAAGGGGTAGAAAGCAATTTTACGCCAGAACCCCCTCCCAGACCCACCCCCGCTTGGTCGCTCCGCTCCCTCGCCGCTAAAGCCTCGTTCTGTCACTTCATCGTTTTACAGATATTTCACCCCCATGCCATTTTGTGCCCCCCCCCCCCGGTAAGAAATTCCTGGATCCGCCACTGATGCCCACACCCCTTGAGCTTCGGGGGCTCCGCCCCTAGACCCCACTTTGCGAAACGTTCAGCGGGGCCTGCATGTTAGAGTGGGGTGATGCGGATTTTTTTTTTTGGTCAGCCCCCCCCCCCCACCCCCCCCCCCCCCCCCCCAAAAAAAAAAAAAAAAAAAAAAAAACGTTTTTGCTCATTACGCCACTGTATACAATCACAATGAAACTTCCCAACATGTCTGGATAGTTATTTTCATTTCATCAATCATGTCAAGAAGGTCACTACAGGCTTATACTATATACATTTTATTATTTTTAAAATCATAATATAAACGTTGAGTTACTTATTCAACGCCATAGTAACTCAAGGAAATTAAACTATAATGATTTGTAGCTGGATAAGGGTATTCCCGTTTCTCTGTCTCTTTTCCTATTTCTATCCCTATCTATGCCGTCCGGTTTATTCTCTCTTGCTTTCTTCTCAAACAATATATTCTCCATCTACACACACTTTTTTCTGGTTTGTCTTCCTTATTTTTCCGTTTCTTCTTCTTTTTTTTTCTTCTTCTTCTTCTTCTTCTTCTTCTTCTTCTTCTTCTTCTTCTTCTTTTTCTTCTTCCTCTTCTCCTTCTCCTTCTTCTTCTTCTTCTTCTTCTTCTTCTTCTTCTTCTTCTTCTTCTTCTTCTTCTTCTTCTTCTTTTTCTTCTTTGTCTTCTCCTCCTCTCCTCCTCTCCCTCTTCCTTCCTTCCTCCTTTCATCATAGTTTCTCTTTACCTGTTTATGTTGAAGTGCCATCTTGCTATGTTCTTGTGCTCTTCTCTTTCCTCTGCTACGTTGTCCAGAGTCTGACATATTCAATCTCTCCTTCAACTCCTCATATAACTCGCGCTTCTCTCTTCTAATTGTTCCTCCCCTCCTATTCATCCTTCCTACTTTTCATTCTCCTCCTTCTACTCATCTTCTTCTTCTTATAATTATTATGATTACAATCATTAATATCATTATTATTACTTTGATTATTATTATTATTATTATTATCATTATTATTAACATCATCTTCATCATCACCATCATCAAGATCAACATTATTACTATCGTCCTCCTCTCCCTCCTCCTCCCCCTCCCCCTCCTCTTCTTCCTCCTCCTCCTTCTCCTCCTCCTTCTCCCCCTCTTCTTCTTCCTCCTCCTCCTCCCCCTCCTCCTCCTCCTCCTCCTCCTCCTCCTCCTCCTCCCCTCCTCCTCCTTCTCCTCCTCCTCCTCCTCTTCCCCCTTCAAGCTCCTCCTCCCCCTCCTGCTTCTTCTACTTCAAAAGTCCCTATCGATAGAATTTTCCCGCTTCCGAGGGAAACGGCAAATGAAACAATGATGATGGCCATATTGTTATGTCAGCCGTACGTATTGTCAGTGGAATAATGTTGAATATGCAGTGTATATTATTAGTCCATCGATCAAATGACAATCATCTTGTTCTACAGATCTGAGCAACTACCACCTGTGAAACTCATTGGAAAACTAAACCGAAACAATTAGATCATAAAGAAAATAATATTTAGTTTGGACGATGTCAGTTCGGCTTGGGCCTATGCAGACTAGAGGAAAATCTATCGACTTTTTTACAACACCGATGACCCATCAGTCCCCGACTTGTGGGGTCGCAGCAAAATTCTCAACTTATATAAGAGAGACCCCAACAAAAATACAATTCCTGATAGGTTTTAAGCCTAATTTAAACATTAAAGTACCACAATTATATCAACTATAATTGCGAGCGACTTTTGGTGGAAAAAAAAGTAGCTGTATTATGGAGAAAAAGAGGGGAAAAGGGGGCACTAATCAGAAAGGGAAAGGGGCATGTGTCGAAATTATGAAAAGAGGTATTTATCATAGGTGAAAAGGGTGCTAATCCGAGCTAAAAGGGGGCACTATTAAATTCGAAATGAAAAGAAGCATTTATAACAAGAAAAGGAGAAGGTGTCAACATAAAAGGGGCACTTATCAGTTATCAACGGTTAAAAGGTGCACTTATTAGAAGGGGGAAGTGGCACTTATTACAATTAAACGGGTATACTTTTAAAAGTAATAGGGGCCAAGCGCGTAGCCAGGCCTCCCACGCGAAGCGCGGAAGCTTTGACGTTTCATTAAATTATTAGAGAATGAAGACGATTCGTTGGACCGTTCTCGACTCTTAATCCTTATCTAAATTCAGTTTCTTTCTTTTGACGTTTCATTAGAGAAAGATGACGATTCGTTGCACTGTCCTCGACTCTTAATCCTTGTTTGAATCAAGTTCCCCTTCCTCCGCGCGTATAGCGCGGAAGCTCTGACGTTTCATTAGATTATTAAAGAAAGAAGACGATTCGTTGTACCATTCTCGATCAACTCTTAATCCTTGTCTGAATTCGGCCCCCCCTCCCCCGCGAAGCGCGGAAGCTTTGACGTTTCTTAAATTATAAGAGAAATAAGACGATACGTTTTATCGTCCTCGACTCTAAATCCTTGTCTGAAGACAGTTTCCCCGCTCCCGCGCAAAGCGCGGAAGCTTTGACGTTTCATAAATTATTAGAGAAAGAAGACGTTTCGTTGTACCGTTCTCAAATCTTAATCCTGATCTGAATTCAGTTTACCCCCCCCCCCTCCCGCGCGAAGCGCGGAAGCTTTGACGATTCGTTGTGCCGTTCTCGACTCTTAATGCTTTTTCTTCCTACGTCCTCTTCTTTTCTTTTCTTTTTTTTTTTTTTTTTTTTTTGGCCGGCGTTTTTTTTTTTTTTTTTTTTTTTGGGGGGGGGGCGACCGCCCCCACCGCCCCCTATCTACGCGCCTGATAGGGGCTCTTTTCCTCTGGAAAAAGAAGCACTTTTGGAGTAGGGCCTACTTAAACAAGTTTGGGGGCACAGTAGCCTCTACTCCACCCCTTCCACCAAAGGCGGACCCAAAGCAACGGCGTTTTTTTTGGGGGGGGCGACCCCCCCACCGCCCCTATCTACGCGCCTGATAGGGGCTCTTTTCCTCTGGAAAAAGAAGCACTTTTGGAGTAGGGCCTACTTAAACAAGTTTGGGGGCACAGTAGCCTCTACTCCACCCCTTCCACCAAAGGCGGACCCAAAGCAACGGCGAACCGAAGAGAGAAATCATGAGAATTGCACGAGAGAGTGACATGAATGATTACTTGAATTATGTAATAAAAGATTATACAAAATTATACATTTCAAAAGATATGCCTATTTGTGTGGTGTTTCCTGAGGAAGTTACCCATACCAAATGAGTTCAGTCTTGGACTAGACTACGTACTTGCCAACAAGCGCAGATGGGTTAATTAGGACAGTTATATTGGACCAATAGCGACGCGACAATGTCTTTGTCCAACTTCCCCTTTAGCTTTCCAGCAAGTTGATTGGTCGTCAAAAGTATAATTAGATGCGAATCCTTTGTCACGTGGGTTTTGTTTTGTTCGCACAGCTGATCGCGAATTAAAAACACAAGTAAAGGTCGCGTGGCGAATTCGAAGTCGCATGTGCGAAATGATCATGTTTTGTTGTTGTCTGTTGAAAAAGTGGATCTAGCCTTTTTACCTCATCGCATTATCTGCTCGCAATTTAGTGCTCTACATATATATATTACAAAAGACTGAGCAGTGATTTTAAGGTTGTATTTTAGTCGCTCTAAAAGCTTTATTTATGGAGCTTGTCGCAAACTCCCTTCTATCCAACGCAGTGAAGTAAGTGTACAAATCGTCTGCACTAATTCCAGCGAGCACTTGAGCTGTTCGAGGCCAGCTTACAAGGCGACGTTTGCAACGTAGCAGAGGAAACACCGAACGACTGTGAGTCATCTTGCTATTGCAGACTGAGTGCGTTCACGGGCTTGTATTGTGATCCTTAAATAGCCTTTCTTGTCAGAGGAGACAGAGATTGATATTACCTGATCGGGATTGTAATCTGTGAGTATCTGACCTTTGTGATTTTGTATGTGATCTAGATTAACATAATCTCAATTCTTGTAGCCTTATAGACTATAGCTATATAGACTAGTTGAGTTGTGCACTTTAACAAAGCATTGTCTTTTGCATAAAATAGTATGCCATTCACATCTTTTAACTTGTATATTGTAACCACCAAAAGTAATTGATATACCTGTAGAGGTTACACCATTGACATCATTGCACAAAACATAATACACTTCATGTTATTGCTAATTCCATGTGTGCATGGCCAAGGATATTTTTGTGTAGGCTTGAAGTACTTCTTATATAGAGATTTGGGTTTGGAGTAATTGTGGTCATATCCATCAATCAATATGGGCTAGACTGAAAAATCTTTTAGCTTGGAGGATTTTAAAAACGCATTTTGTCTTTTGATACTCTCCTCAGCCTGTATCTAAAAACTTGCCCCAGGAATGCCATGGCATAAATGGTGTTTACATCAAATATATTCAGTATGATCTGAAGAGCATGTCCTTTTAGTTTTAATAAAATAATGAAAGATTTAAAAATCTTATTTGTAGTACATGTTCACGTATATGTAGATACAAACAAGATGGCACTGTATATGGGCTACATCAAGTTCATGACATTGAAAGGGGACGATGTGTCCAAATTCTCACATTCATGTTACCAATTTTCCAAGGATAAGTATCTTTTTTTATAGAACAACTCAAGGAAATTCCTTAATCCCTCAGGATTTTGTTTGACAGAACGTTTCTGCGGGTTTGAGCATCGGTTGCTGGTATAGTGACGCCATATGCAGACACCATATCCTGTCTTTGTTTTCCATTGCAAAGACAAGGAAACCAACAATTTCCTTCATCACAGAATGGGCATTCAGGATTTTCCCTCTCATTACCCCCACAATTGATTGCTATTAATGCTCCTGAGGGATTAAGCTCACCTAGAGAAGGCTCATAATTAAGGAAGAGAGAGAGAGAGAGAGAGGCAGAAACAGAGAGAGAGAGAGAGATAGAGAGACAGACATATAGAGAGAGACAGAGAGAGAGGGGGGGGGGGGAAGAGAGAGAGATAGTAAAACAAAAAAGAAGAAGGGGAGGAATGGAGAGAGAAAGAGGAAGTGATGTGAATTGAAAATTAACAATTTTTTTCTGAAACCTGGGATGTCAGTATCATGTGCTCTATTGTCACTCAATGGTCACTTAATTGCCACAAAGTTTATATTTTGGTAAATTTTTCTGATACGGAGGTACTAGAGGTGCACTCAAGACATGCTAGTAATATAAGCAACAGTGTGAGTTAGTAATTGTATGCAACTGAAGATTGTAGGGCAGGCTACATGGCCTATTGACTTCAGTCTCTGCTTAGTCTTCCTAGCTCAGACCCTCTGTTATGCATTATCAATGACAAAGGCTTGTCCTTTCAAACCACATGTATATAGAGGAAGTACTGGTTGTTCAATCTGTCAAAGTTTACTTTTCAATCTTTGTAAACACCATGTAGGCATAAATGAAGGCAATTTTTAGAGAGGAAAATATTTTGCTCTTTGTTTTCTCCATTGTGCCTTCAAACTACATGTAGGTTCATGTACATGCAGTGGAAACACTGGTTGTACAATCTGACCATGGACCTACAAAGAATGATCTGACCACGTTTACTTTTTCACTCTTTGTAAACACCATATAGACTAAATGAAGTCAAAGGAAAATGCTTTGCTTCGTGTTTTCTCCATTACACAGGTCGAGTGTTCAATATTTACACTGTAAATATGTGAGGTAAATTGGTCAGTTCAAACTTCAAAAGTTATTCAGGGATACTTGTAATAGTTCAAGGGAACTAGACAAGGGGACTAGAAGGCTGTGTTGTGTTCCGCTGCTTTCTTTTCTAGAAAGAAAAAAAGGTTCAAACTATTTTGAAGATAATTGACCATCATAGCTTTACAATGAGAGAGTTACATGAGTACCAGTAATATTAAAGCTGTAACACCTATGCTGTAAAAGGTACTTGATCTGCCCTACTCAATTACCAGAATGAACGTCAACATTCATTAATGTGACAATGTTGCATGCTCTTGTTCAGTCATTATGAGGGCACTAGGCCACTAGTATTGGGGGAGGGGGGGGGGGGTGGTCAAATTGTGTTAATGTCAGTTGCATTGCATTTGTAAGTGGCATTCAATTTGTAAGTGGCATTCAATGCCAGAAGCAATTATGAAACAATTTTATGCCCTGTTAGGATTAAACCGTTTTCTTGCTGAATAGACATTTCAGTCAGCCCCCATCTGTTTTCCAATGAATGATCAATGCAGATCAATATCCACAAACTGGACTAGACAAAACAAAACAAGGTTAGGACAGTGGGACCGAAGCTCGCACAGGAAATCCTTTCGTTAGTAAATGGGCAGGACCCTGAGATAATTAGCTAAGGACACGATGCCACACTTTGTCCCTGTTTTCACGAAGTGACGGTAGTGAGGAAAATCGTAACGCACAGTGGATGCAATTTTTTTCACTACCGTCACTTCGTGTAAACAGCGACGACTTGTTTCAAATGTTAAGGGGGTGTATGGGGAAATGAAGGAAAAGGGGGAAAATTTACTTACAGAGTAACATAATAGATTTAGATTAGGTTATAGATGAGTTCAATTCAATTTGTTTTATTCATTTCCATTTTCAATAATAACAATACAAAGATAAAGCATATAGGCCTACAGCATATAATAAAGAAAATGAAAATAGGGAACTAAAAAAGAGGCCAAATGGGCTTGTGGAGGCATATAGTTCCCCGAACAGTAGATAAGAGATTTATATACAAACACTACTAGACTAAATCTTTACATTTTTGGTTCCATTTTTCCAATTAAGAAGTACTATGCTACAGGGAAATGTCTAAGGCTATGACAAAATACTTTATTTTACTGAAACTGTGTGATACAGAGTTGCAAAAAGTTCATCATTTCCTTTGTGATTCAAGAAATAATACCTATAAAACTGCAAATTATCAGATCAAATTGCTAAATAACTCGCAGCTGATGGAATAAAAATGGGAGCATACCAGCAAAAAAATTGTTATGCTACTCGCAGTTTCCTCCTCTTTTGCCATCTCAATGTTATGTATTTTGTACATGTATGTCAGTGATCTCTCATTTGTTGAACCATGAACTTTATAAAATAGGTGTTTGTAACTTGATCTCCCTGTAATTTGTGAACTTTAGCGCCTGAGGTACTATTGTGTTTTCAGTTGTTAAATTAATGTAGAGGCAGTGGTGTTTCTTGGCATATGGCACAAGGAATAAGTTTCACATGTATTTTATTTTCCACTCTGGACAATTTGTAATAGTTTAGGTAATCTTGACATTGAAATGAATAGATGTAGTTGGTATATTATATTTCAAATATGAAACAGAAACTTTGCAGATTATTACATTGCTATAATATTAGAATGCTGTAAAGAAAAGAAAGAAAAGGATCTAAAATTCAACCTGTATCGTTGATATGGATTAATGGAGATCAGTGATATAATCCAGGCATATTATATTCTTGAAAGTTACTCACATCCATGTGTAGGCACATTCATGTGTAGGCACATTCATGTGTAGGCACATTCAAATGGTACTGTTCACATTAAAACAGCACTGTTCACATTGCCATTTTGCCCTGTATTACCTCAGTCACACCGACAAGACCAACACCGTACCGATAGCAGACCAAACAAAATATTACAGCACCCAAAACGGCCAAGAACTGGTCCGTTTTATAGTTGGTTTGGAATCAGTTTAGTGGTGTGACTGAGGTTTAAAATATAAATAATGAATTTTAAGATAATTAAAGCATGTCTAACATCCGCATAGCCATCCACATTGTCTGTTTTTCATTATCTATAAATCAAATGCTACAGTTACATGCAGATTAGTATGATGATGAACAAACGTCTGTCATATGATACACACTACCACCAGTAGTTGTGTGTTAAATCTGTTTGATTTGGATACATGAGAACAATATTCCCAAACATATCCTGTTTTTAAGTTGTATGATATCATGTCATAACTTTGATTAATTGTATTTTATTTCATGTCCTAGTATTAGGTGACAGATACATGTTTTTGATAATAATGTTTGGAAGTTATGTAGACCTGACAATCTTTTTTTCCTGGATATCTGTAGCCTTTATTGGTGAATGTACATGTAATTGTGGATTTCAGAGCTCAAAACTATAAAGTTTAATAATTTTAACAAATATCAATATACACCCCTGTAAATGTGAGAGATGTTGCAAAAAAGGAAATTTTTAGACAGAGGAAATAGTTCAAAAAGAGGAAGATAGAGAGAGAGGGAGAAAGAGAGAGAGAGAGAGAGATAAAAGAATAACAAATATAAAAGGGGGTTGTTTGGAAGTGTATGGCCTAATATAAACAAGATCAAAAGGAATAATGATAATTTAAGGGGAAAAGATTAGAGGCCGAAAGATCAGAAACAAAACGTATGAACAAAACGGAAATCAAATGAGTTCATTGAAGGTTGAGGCCTTGTCTGCATAAATTGTCCGTCAAACTGAAGTACCAAGGAGTGTTTATATGAGATTATATTTAGTTTGTAGGACAAAGGGGTCATCAGAATATATTCCTGCTGGTACATGTATATTTGTCAATAAAATCAAGCAAGCGATTGTTTACAAACACCACAAAAACACACATGCATGACCCGACGATCTAGTTCACATACAAAACTTAGATATGTACATGTGATTTGATCTTTGTTCCAACAGGACAAAGAAATCAATGAAAAACATTGATAGATGAAATATTAGTTTAGTGAGATTTGTCCCAGCATGCCATCGACGTCACATGATCTCTTTTGACATATTTTCTTTGTCTGAGTTGATGAATTCTTGCTGAGAAATTGATGGCAGGTTTCCATAAAAGGAAGTCTCCAGCCAGCTTCTCCAAATTCAACAATTCATTTTGGAGTTTCTGGTTTGCCTCTTCCCCCCCCCCCCCCTCTCTCTCTCTCTCTCTCTCTCTCTCTCTCTCTCTCTCTCTCACTCACTCTCCATCTGTTTATATTCTTTCTGTTTTTATTCCTTGCCATTCTTTTATTGTATGTATCATTTCTTCTCCCCTCTTCCTATCTCCATCTACATAGCTAAACAAAAAATGTACATTTATATCTGTCTTCATATTTGTAATATCTATCATTGTTTCTTTCTCTTTTCTATCTTGCTCCCTCTCTCTCTGTATCCCATATTTCGTATTGCCTTTATGTCTGTCTCTGTCTCTCTCTCTCTCTCTCTCTCTGGAAATAGTTTGTCATAGGTTATTTGTATTTATCTCTCTTCTTTCGTCACCAAATTTTTGTGATAAAGTAGAAGGGATGATAATTTCACAGCAAATTCAAACAACTTTAGAAAAGGGTTTTTTTCATAACATTTTCCTTGACACTGTTGAACAGAATTATTCCACTGCATATTAGCATTTCCCTGTCATTATTTACAGTGGGATTGTAGGCAAGGGTAAATCTGCATAAACCTACACTGTGCAAAGGTTGCTCTTTCACAGAAGTATAGAAACCCCCAATGTTTCCTTTGTTGCACAGCAATAATAAATTCTGGTATTTCTTTGTGTCTGCATGTGTAGTGCTATCCATATATTTCAAGTCAATACACCATATGAATTTGTAACTCTGCATGTACACAGCATCGCAAGGGGCCAGAAAAGGGAATACCTCCTGCCAACAAACGTTACAATGGTACTGATATTTGGCAACATACTATATTAAAACTAAAACAAAGTATAATGCTGCATATTTGATATAGGCCTACTCTATAATAAATTGCATTATATATGGTTTATGTATTCATTTTAGGGGAACTGTTTGCGGTTTATGAATTCATGTATTCTACTATTATTTGTAAACTCCTACTGTTCAGTGTTAGCAAATCCTTTGTTCTATTGTTGCTTTTTATTGAGCTTACATGTATGCACCCACACTGCAAACTGACATAAATACTTGTTTTCCTTCTAATTTCAGTTCAATTTTAAAATTGATAACAAATAGACATGCAGTATTTTGATTTGAATATATTTCTAGACCACTATAGAGCATGATTGGACATGAAAAACAAGATCGAGATCAGACATGTTCAAATCAAATAGCCTTTACTAACACTCTTCATTGCTTTCTGTGCCTGTATGAATGAGGATTACAATAGAAAAATATATTATCCCCATGGCAATGACTATTGTTAATCGGTTTGTTTTTATTATGTGAGTTGGTTGGTTGGTGAGTGGGTGGACATATTATTCATTCATTTTTGTGTGTTTTTTAAAGACTTTATTGATGGGCTGTGCTTTGGAATGAATGAATAGAGATTTTATTTGATTTGAATTGAATCTAACTGAAGTGAACTGAATATAATTTATCAAATATGAACTATGCTTCTATTGTTATTTTGTAATACATGTACATGTACACAGATTTAGACAAAGAAGCACCACAATATGTTACAAATAATCTTGTTGAAAACTCTGCAGAGAGGTGCTAAATCAAATCAAAAATGTACATATCAGACAATATGCCAGTAGCTAGCTCTTCTGAAGAATCAATAAGCTTCAAAAGCCTAATCTGGATTACTTTCTTTCAGATGCTAATATAGGGTCTTTCACATACATGTATGGTCATGTTCATTCACAACAATAATGAAAGAAGGTGCTATATTCTAAACCAGATAAACGATAAAAGAATGAATCATAAGGACTGCTACAGATAAAAGAGATTGAAAAATACAGTGAGAGAGAGAGAGAGAGAGAGGCAGACAGACAAACAGACATAAATACAGATAGACAGACAGACAGACAGACAGACAGACAGAGAGGGACAGGTAACAGGGAGAAGGGGGAGGGCCCGGAGGGGTTTATCAAAGAAGGAGAGATATAAAGAGAGAGAGAGAGAGAGATATGAGGGGGAGGAGATATATTAACGAATGAAAGAGATTGAAAGAGGAGAAGGAGACAGAGAGACAGACAGACAGAGAGACAGAGACAGATACAGAAAGACGGTCAGACAGACAGAGGGAGAGAGAGAGAGAAAAGGGGGATATAGAGGTTAATTACTTATAATTCCCAAGAAATACAATGGTACCTGCCTGCAGTTACATGCAAATTACTGACCTGGAGGGAATTATAAGTCTAATCCTCTCTAATCATCTTCTAAAAGACTGCTAGGGAGGCCCATGCATTCAGAGATGATCTCATTGTCTGTGAACTTCCATAATAGATCACACATCTGTTCATTAGAAGCGAGATTTGCATAATCCTTTCTTGATGTACTGTAATATGGCCTTGCTAATGCCTAGGTCACATATAAACCGGGCCCCGTACGATTTTCCGTACCCGGCGGCTTGCCGTGGATTTAGAGACCGTACAGGAACCGTCCGATTTTCATTTCTACGGCATGTGTGGTCACATATTCTGCGGCGCCTGGGAGGTGCCCGGAGAAAATTGGTCGGGTGAAATGCAAGGCGCCCGTAAGGATGCTGGCCGGTAAGCTTACGTGCTCCGTCCGATGAGCAGGTGCACCCGTGGCTCCCGGAAGGTGCCCTGCCGGAGCCCGGCCGGGGTCCTCAAGGTGCCCAATCGTGGCCCAGCCGGGGTCCTCAAGGCTCCCGGCCGGGTCCCGTGCGGTGCACTGAACTATGTGTCCTCTGACATCCGCACCTGTATTTAAAGCTGCGTTGTACATTTTGAGATGCTGCCGTGAGGGGCCCGCACGGGCAATATTCATTTCAAACTGCCCCCGGACGGCAGACGCCCGGTGTTGTGCATATTACCCGGGGCTCTTGAGGGGCCCGTGAGGGAGCCGTAGGGTACACGTACGGCACCCTTTAGCACCGCAAGGTGCCCGTAAAAATGTTCATGAGAATTGATCCCAAAAAATCGTGAGGGGCCCGTCCGGACACCGCCCGGAGCCCGCACGGGACCCGTAAGGTGCCCTGCGTGCCCTTCACGGGCTCTCTACTGCCTAACGGTGAGATAAAAACGCCGGGAGAATTGGGAGCAGCCGACCCAGCACCACTCTGCCCGTACGGCTTCAAAAACTGTCCCGGCGCCCGTAGGATCTTTACGGTAGCCGACCGGACACCGGCCGAAAATTCCCAAAATGTCTGATTTTACTCGCCGTACGGGCCCCGGAGTATATGTGAAAGCCCCATTAGCATGCATTATGGTGTGGTAAACTGCCTAAAATATTGTGGCCGAGTAAAATGACATGAAAAGTGTATTACGGTACGCATCAGAAATCTGTATCTTATGATCCAGGGATCAGTGAGTTAATAGCATAGTGGCCATTGCTATTTTCTAAAATTGTAATAAATTTAATTTGCTGCATTGTTTTTAACAGGGGTTTCTAGAAGTCGCATGCAGTAGGGAATGGAGTTTTACTTGGAATGCAATTCATCAATAATTCTATATAAGTCATTTAAAACAATATTGCTGTGGATTGTATTTATTTGTAGGCCTAGTAACTATGCAATGAACTAAAAAATAGAATATGCATGTACTCCTAAATGGGTTTTAAATGAAGGAAATAAATATATAGGCCTGTAGGCATATAGCTTTGTCACTCCCATCTACATTGAGCCTATACACTGCATGTAGGACTATTCGTGAAAACAAAATTAGGCTCTCCCAATGCAGTTGAAGCAGGCTTTCTCCAGAAAGCCTTGAGTGGAGACTACACTGCATGAGTCGGCCAAGAACATACCCCTGGGACTGTTAATAGGTTGGGCAAAGTTTTGAGAATCATATCCATGTCTTAAATTGGCAACATCTTCAAAGGTGGCTTAATGGTTCTATAGCAAGTTCTAAGATTTCACAATAGCTAAATCAGTATAATAATAGCTATGACTCAATGCGCAGTTGAGGTTTATCGGTTTTTGCAGGAGCAGAATAACAAAAATTACATGTAAATATCATCTGAGCTCATGAGCTGTCCATATATAGAAACACTGAAAAAAAACAACCACATTTCCACCTGTGGTTTACCTTTAAATTAAATCTCTCAATCTTCCAAGAATTTCTTTTTAAAAATCTGGATCTGACTATTTTTCATCATCATACCTGCCACAAGCCATGTCATAGATGCTAATGAATATCGCCTAGGTAACAATTAAATTGCTCTAATTGGTCTGTGACTCCTCCCTTGGACAACAACCAAGACAAGAGGAAAACAAGTTACTCATTAAAGGTAGACATCTGCACTCCCTGAAAAGTCATTGTATGAAAAGTATATGGTGTCTTCAGCATTGTTTCATATAATAATAATAATAATAATAATATTGGATATTTATATAGTGCACATGTCCACCCTGCAAGGTGCTCAAAGCGCTCCAATATTACCCTGGCTCTGCTAGGCAACCGATTTCAGTGCTCACAGCATTCAAGGAATTCCTTCCTACCGGTACCCATTTCACACCTGGGTGGAGAGTGGCAAATTTAGATTAATGTCTAGCCAAAGGACATTAGTGCTGCGGTTGAGAGCCAGAGGGGCGTTAACTTAATATGGTTTAAGACCCATCTGGCTCTTGACAGATTATATGTATATGTACATTGAATAAATAACACTTGACAAAATCATATGTTGGGAGGTTACTGACATGCTCAGGCCTATAATCTGCATTAACACTTTTTAGGGCTCTATTTCTGTTGTGAATATCAGCTCACAAATTATGATGCAAAATTGTATTACAGCAAACAAATTTAGTCAATCTTTGTGACTTTTTATTGGTAATAGCAGAATATTTTCCCAACATAATGCAGAGTGATGATGAACGAGTGGTTGGAATCTCAGAACGAACGTTAGTTAAAAGTTACTTGAAAGTCAACATCACCTGCGATACATTTTTTTTTACGGGATAGTAATTGAAGCTTCAACTCTCGCATTAAGGTGATCAAACTCTTCACTTGTCCTTCCGTGAGTGGGATATGAGATTTGAGATTCAGTTCTGATTAAGAATCACATTTATTCATGTTCTGATGTCAAACCAGCGAGTAAAGTTAAATTCACAGGAGGGTCTGTAAACTTCAAGATTATGTCTTGGTTTTAAGGCCCAGCAATCCTCAGGACTACATCCAATTTTCGAAGAAATATTAATTACAATAGATATGGAAATTAAAAAAAAAAAATCATATTTACATTGTGTAGTTTCTGAATGATGATAAGAATATTAACAACCCAAACTAGAGTGCCTACCTTCTTGTCTGAATTAAAGACGAAGCAGCTACAAATCGTAGACAATTGTAAAAATGGTGTAAGGTTACAACCATTATGAAAGGACTTTGCTTTTCTTTCTCCAAAGAAGTTTCAAATCCCATGGAATCATGACTATTCAGATCATCGATCATCAAGATTTTAAATGTTTGAATGTTTATATTAAATGCTATTGCGAATTCTTCCAAAATCGGATCGTAGCCATACATGTAGTAAGCAGTGGGCTTATAACTGTGAAAGTCCCAAATAAACATAGCTCAAGAAACTTTTATGCTTTGCGAAGCTTAGTTGGTGACCAAGATAGTTATCTTGAAAGCATTTCCACCTCTTTCCTCCCTGTGGTTGCAGTGCTGCGATTAGAAAATGGACACTATCACTAAAGTTACCTTAGTCCTTACAGACTCTCAATGAAAGGTTGGATAGTGGATAGGGAAATTGTTAGATCTTGGTTTCTCTTATATATATATACACAGTCAAACCTGCTTTAGTGACAACCTGTCTACAAAGACCACCTGTTTACAAGGACCACATTTGTTGTTTTTCCCTTGAAAATGGTTTCTCATTGAAACATGTACTAAAGGAACCTGTCTACTGTCTACAAAGACCACCTTTTGTGTTTCCCTTGGGCGGTCGCTGTAGACAGGTTTGACTGTATATATTATACATGTATATACTGGTATGTATAAAGTTTCATTTTTATATTTCAAAATGATGTATCACTCTTGAAGAGAATCGGGCCTATACATATATACAATGTGTATAATCTGATATTTTCTTCATCTTACTTCTTCTTGTGGGGGAGCAGTTAATATGTATGCTGAGAGAGGAAGTAACTGCTTTTGCTGCGTATATCCTAATAAATAAAGACAAAAGTTCATTTTTCTTATAAAAGAGATACCGGTATAAGTTAGGAAATCAAAAGTACAAACAATGATAACAGTGTCCATTGAACCTATCTTTCCTTTCACTCAATTCACCCATCTGATAAAGCATCAATGATTGCTGGTAAATGATATCTAAACAGGAAGCATTATGTGGACATATGCAAGTGAATCCTTTTTTTCCCAACTGGATATTATAACATATCACATCCCACTGAATTTTGTGTGTCTATATTGTAACCTGTTCAGACCTGTTCGGACGGGAAATTTATTAAAAACTTTTATATATAAAGGTTGTATAAAGGGCCATTGTATATTAGCGGAAAGAGCATATTCAGACTTGAAAACAACATCGTATATTAAAGAAATGTTGTATAAAGAATCAATGTACAGTGTATAGTGAAAATAGCATACAGACAAGCAAACAACAGCTTATAAAGAAACTTTGTAAATAGACACTTGTTTTGTAGAGTTCAGTTGACATGGCAGCGAGCCAATCATCAGTGCGAACTCATGATATACCCTGCCCAATTACATAATTTTCATATGATATTTAGACTCCAACAGGATCCTGCTTCTTTATCAAGTTTTCATTCAAAACAATGCTCAAACAAGCTTTCACTCTACAACGTTTCTTTGTTGCGATGTTCAGCCGACAAAAATATACTAACTTATTGTATGGCTATACACTGAACTCAGGCAGTCTGAATGAATTAGGATGAAGGTTGATTATACAGTGTTGGAAACAGACTGTTGATATTCAGGGTTTGTTTATTTGTAATATGTATATAATCCAAGAGACCATGACCTGACATGGATAAAACTCTGTATCTAGATCCAGATCCCTTCCCTGGGTGGGTGCATGTAGGGGGAACGAGGGACCTAAAATGTCATGTAAACACCATTGCAATTTTAAAAGTGATACATAGTGTGACAACCCCCTCCCCTTCTCTGAAAGAAAATGACTTTTTAAAGATGTGTATGGTACTTACATGATGTTTTTACATGATATATGTTGCAATTATTTTCATGGATCTATAACGCTTCAATATCTGCTGAGAATATAATGAGTGGACACAAATTTTATGAAAAAGTGGAATTTTTTTTCATTGCATAAAGGATTTCCATATTTTTTAGTGCCTGTTTATCAGAAATTCTCATGAAAAGATGTAAAAGAAGGGAGTTGCTGCTACCTTGTTTGGCGCTCAACAATAAAGGGATAGAGCAACGTTGATCTGGCGCTGCTCAGTGGCTGCCGGGCTCACGATCAATTGGGCAAAAAGAATTTTCATTTTCGGTTTAATTTGATAAAAAATAAAAAAATTGGAGTGGACCATTAAAAGATTATTATTATTATTAAAAGAAAAAAGTCATCATCTCAAAACTTAAAAGGCAAGGGTGCATAATTGTTTTTATTGTGTACTAAAGTTTCCAAGGGAAGGAGGAAGGGGGTACTTGACCAGTTGTGCCCCCTCCGCACCCACCGATCCACTAGTCTATAGTGCACTTATATATATTATAACCCTTTATGCAGTTCTTTAATATGATTGAATATGAGGTGATGGATTCTCTTGGAGTAGATGTTTCATTTTTAGCCAAACTGGATTAAATTTCAAAATGAGGTCATATCAGCCACCCCTGCCGGTTTTTTTGGTTTGTGGAGATGACCATCAAAGGATGAAGAGGGGGAAAGGTGGAGTCTACTTGAATTACCCTCTCACAAACTTAATTAATTAAGTCGTGGAGATATAAGTAGTCTTCAAAGATCAGACACTGTTAAGTATTTGTGTTTTGTTTGTACATGTACATGCTTGGGAGATGAAGGTGTCTTGTCCTAATAAAGGTAGGAAGAGTCTCGACGACTAGAAATTTCATCAAAACACTGATTGAGGAAGATACTAAGCGAGGGAGAGGGAGGGGGAGGGGGAGGGGGAAGAAAAAAAAGAGAAAAGGAAACTGAAACAGAAAATAAAGGAAAAGGAAAAGGAGTAGGAGAAAGAGCAAGGAAGAGAAAGAAATAGAAAAATAAAGTGGAGTGGAAGAAAGGAGAGAGGAGGAAAAAGAGAAGGATAAAGAGAGACAAGGAGACAATGAGAAAGAAAATATAATACTTTATATATATAAAGAGAGAGAGTGACAGACAGAGAGAGAGAGAGAGAGAGAGAAGTACGCAGTTACGCACACAACAGAAAAAACAGATAAGGGCAATTTTGCATCTCCTGGAGGGGCACTTTCCTTATCCCGACAAAGAGCAGAGGGGGCATGACAGGTAGAACCCCACCCCTCCTGTATGTACCCACAAACTATGCTGGAGATAACAATTTCTTGACTAGTGATGGACATGTTACAGTGGGTGGCTCATTGATGGGGTAGTGCCACTCCCTATATGTTTGCGTGTCCAATTATCTTTGCCTCCATGGTTCGTGTTCTTATTAAAACGAGTGAAGGTTGGTCAAACACGTTTATATTTGATCATTAGCTGTAAAGATGTAATTGTTATTTATAATAAACAGGAAGGAAGATTCTCTTAAAGGTGAAGTCGACCTTTATATCGTTCCTGTTTTCATGAAGTGACGGTAGTGAGGAAAATCCGCACGCAAATTGTATGCAATTTTCATTCACTAGCGTCACTTCGTGAAAATAGGGACGATATTGTAGCTTGTATTAATAGAAGCAGAAAATATGAGAGAAATGGGTCAATGAAAGTTTGAGCAAAAACTTGATTAAAAATAAGGAATTTTTGCAGGTGCAATCAATTAAACGCTAATTAACAACGCTGTGATGTACATGTATGTTGTGTAGTCTCTTCCCATTCGCCCTTACTACCGGCGTGTTTGAATTAAGTATAATTAATGCAAACCAGAAACTTTTATGATTTGTACACCAATGTTGTGTTCGCACTTTCTTACTCAGCATGAAACATTTACAAATACAGGCCACTAACAAAATTCATGAAAATTTCTGGCATATGAAAGTATTTTGTTTTCATTACTTCATTTACATATTCAGCTATAGTTAGAGCATCAAATATCTATTAAGATGAAGTGATGCACAAAATTAATGATAACTTTGCTTTGTTCAATTGATGATCGTAGACAAAAGCCAATCCCCAAGAGAAGTAAAAACAAAAATTAAAACAAATAAATCTAGCCAAAATTAATGGTATGCTGCATCTGTCTTTCAGTGATTTCAAGTTCAATTATTATTCTGGGATTTTTACATGTGTGTTTTGTTTGATTTCAGACAGGGAACTGAAATTAAGGAATTGAAGCACCTTTATAATTATGTCTAGACGATGAAAATGATCAGGTTGTTTTTATATTCATCAGTTTGGATTGTATAGCAGGAAATCATTAAAATTTATAAACATAGCCATATTTTGTGTATGAATTCATTAGTGCAACTAAGTATATTTCTCACAGAAGGAAGTCTAATAAGAGTTGAACTCTGGTCCCAGAACTTGTTGAGGATGTTTTTGAAGTCAATTAATTAGTGGCAAACAAATATCGCAGTTCACAATCTTTTGGACATTTGCTGGTTCCCTCCCACAACTTGCTTCTCTCTCCCTCCCTCTCTTTCTCTCTCTCCCCTCTCTCTTTCTCTTTCTCTCTCTCTTTCTCTTTCTCTCTCTCTCCACCTCCTCTCTTTTAATGTCTATGTGTCTCTATATCTACCTCTTTTCTCTCATACTATATCTTCTTCCCTCTTTACCTCTTCCTTCTCTCTGTACCTTTTATCGTTGCATTGACGAGATAAGATTGAAGTAACTTTATATTTGCTACTTAATAACAAATATATCATTCCTATTTTCTCCAAGAGTAAAATCTTATACAAGTTATACTTAGACGAATTCGCTTTTTATTGTTTTTCCTCTATCAGACAAGTTCAGCGGATTGCGAAATCTATGTTTTATAGCAGATTTGCAAACATACATCAGTTTGTATTCTGATAGCTCCATGTTTCATATTTTGAGAACTAAGACATAAAGTTTGAAACAAACACACTTAAACGACAGTGTTCTTCACCAACCCCTGCTGGTGTGAATGACATGTGTTATTCACTAATCACAATATTACATAGACTATATGTTTTTAGACTCTTGCGTTATTTGTCTTGGAATCCCTGCGACCAGTGCCTAAGTGTTTAATTACCATGCAGAGCAGTGGAGAATGGTTTTCTTTGAACGGCAGACGGCATGAAAGAACGAACACCCATCCTGCCTGCATCCTGCCATATCACAACATCTACTGAGAGCAAGAAGGATGTTGAGTGTGTGTAAATGTATAGGAGTTAATGTCCTTCTGGCACTCAACGGATGACAGCATCCATTATCTCATTAATGGTCCCAGTGGGAGGGGGAGATGGGGTTGGCCCGGAGTGGTGTAAGGGTCCTTCACCTTGGAATGCTGAAGGGGGTGACGGAGGGGTAGGGTAGGGGAGGAATGGAGAGGGACAGGGGAGGGATGGGGGTGGGGTGGGCCAGGGAGGAGTAGGAGAGTTGTGGGATAAATAAGCAGTTAATTGCCTGTATGAATTTCTTTCAATTTGTCTTTTCTTCTACCTCCCGACCCTTATCTCACTCTCTTTGTATCTCTCTTCTCTTGCTCACTTCTCCTTTCTTTCTCTTTGTTTCTGTCTTTCCAATACTTTTATCTCTCACCATCTCATTCTCTTTCTCTTTCTCTCCTCCCTTCATCTACTGAGAGCAAGAAGGATGTTAAGTCTGTGTAAAAGTATGGGAGTAAATACCCATCTGGCTCTCATGGGATGACAGCATCCATTAATGGTCCCAGTGGGAGGGGGAGATGGGGTTGGAGTGGTAGAAGGGTCCTTCACCTTGGAATGCTGTAAGGGTGAAGGAGGGAGAGGGGTAGGGAGGGAGGGGTAGTGGCAGGGAGGGTGGGAGAGGGGTATGTAGCAGGGTGGGGTAGGAGAGGCATGAAAGTTGTGGGATAAGCAGTTGCCAGTTATCTCTCAGATTTGAAAAGAGGCAATTAGGAAAGGTGAAGGGGAACTTATTGGAGGTGGTAGGGGCACCTCTTGTACCTGAAAAGGGGGCATCTATTACAAAGGATAAGGAGCACCTATCAGATTTTATTAGAGGTATTTCATTCTGCTTTTTCTTCTCCATCCCCACCCTTATCTCACTCTTTTTCTATCTCTCTTCTCTTGCTCACTTTTCCTTTTCTGTTTCTTTGTGCCTGTCTTTCCAATACTTTTTCTCTCACCCCTTTCTCTTTCTCTCCTTCCTTCACTCTCCTCTTCTGCTCTCCCTTTTTCCCTCTCTAGCATGTCCCTGCTCTCTGTCTTCTCTCATTCTTTTTCCTTTGCTTTTTTATTTACCCATATTTCTTTTTTGTTCATTATACCTCTTGTTTCCCCCTTTCATATATTGTTCATTGAAATTTTCGTCCATGTTTACTTTGAATCCTCTCACCCCTGCCTCATGAACAATCTTTCTAAATTAAAGATTCCTCGAGCAGCAAAAATGTATCAATTTGTTATATTTTGATAATATTAAAGATAAAATTAAATGTATGATATAAATTTTATAGCATGACTCACTTGTAGCCTCTCTCTAACGTTCTCTTGTTGATTTATCAAACTTTAACATCTATAAACAGAGTAAATGTCAAGCAGATGGAAGATGGATACATTTTTATAATTGTCGCGATTAAGATAAGTCGCTTAAACTGCTCTTAAATCGCTTTTCAAGTTGATGTCATAAATCTGGATATTGTTATATCCCCATTAGATATCATTAAACAGTTTGATCATTAACTGCTGTTTGACTTCATGACATTTCAAGGTAGACTGCGTGGTAATTGATCAGCATTACTCATCTATGACACTTTAATGTTCATGTACATGTATGTGTGTGGTGTAGACAAGGAAATGTGCTGGTATGTTTAAAACAACACTTCAGCAGTGTAAGTGTCTGCTTCATAGCACATGCATGACACTATATCAAGGCGATTCTTTTTCAGAATACCATATTTTCATGACAGTAAAGTCAAGATTTGTCAATGAAGACTTATAATAAAAAGGAGGTTGGAATCCTGAACAGAAAGTTACTAAAAACAAAGGCCAGTTTACGAATCTGGGTTGGATCATAGATTTATTTTTAAAATCTTTTCAGTTTGGGTGTTTTTCAGAAATCATCCATTCTTTTGTCTGAACTAAATTATTGCCAAAATTTGGAACAGACTTCAAAACATCTCTGTAATACTGTTCATATTTCAGCCGAAATCACTCATGGTTTGGTACATAAGTTTGTACTACAGGCTACAGCCTACAAAAAACTAAAAAAATATGGAATAGAAATATATGTTGGACTAGGACAGAATGGAATTACTATTGAACATGACATCTTTGCGAGCCAGAAGGGCATTAACTCTATGTAAAAGTGTATGGATTAAAACCCTTCTAGCTCTCGAAAAATGATAGGAGATTTGAAGGGAGCCAGTGTAAAAACTGTAAATGTCACAAGAAAACAAGACATTTCTTGCACGTCTGCCAAACATATTGTCTACTTTGGTTCTGAATCAATTTCCTTTGTCAAAATCAATAACCACATAGGGTTTACACGGTGAACCATGGGTACACTTTCACATTACTTGAAGTATAACAAGTGCCAGATTATGTCATCTGATCAGTTGCTTCTATATAACTTTAGACAATTTGGAATATAAAGTTCATCATGTGAGCAATTAATCATTTTTCTGTTAATGTGCAGATTATATTGTATTAGTTATTTTCTACAATACTGCATTCTAGTGGTGCAATGAATGTGATGTGCTGTTTTAGAAGAAAAATATTACATATTGCAAAAAAGTTCACATACAGGATTTTGTGAGGATGTGGATTTTTTTTTTTGAGGGGGGGGGGGGGGGGAAGCAAATTCCAAATACCTGGCAAGCATAACGAAAAGTAATATCACATGTTGTTGGGATATACTAGCTTACTCAAGTAATCTTTGACAGGCAAAAACAAATTATTGAAAAATTTATCACATTTTTCAGGTGCGTTTGGATTGAAATTTTGAATGGAGGTGGCCCTTTTATTGTGTGGGGGTGTACCTAAGGTATGCGATTGCAGTTTTCTAAGAGGGCACAGGCCAGTTGAGCACCCTAAATTCATCAGTTGACAAGTTCAAAATGCAAGCAAATCATGACAGGCTGTATGTAAGTCTTTAAATAAAGAAACATTCATTTTATTTCTAGCTAATCTCAGGAGAAACTGATTCTCCTTCCAACATTTTCTAAATCACATGACCTCCGTCTGCCAATGAGAGATCAGCGTTCAAGTCTAAAAACACTCTTTTTTCAGGAAGCTAGTCAGTTTCCAGAGTGGTTCACCTGCCCCCGCTGCCCATTCTGTCAGCGTAACGAGCCCCGAGACAAAGTCCCGTCCAACTTCCTACTACAACGGAAGCAGTGAACTTATCGCTTTTAACCCCTTTCTCAGCATATGTCGATAGAGAATCGAGCAAGCGGTGGACAGTACGCGTGCGTTCATGTAATTAGTCAAAGCGCAAAACAGGATTAGGAGAGGCAAGTGATTTAAACATCCATCCTGAAATGTTCATTTTGTTAGTGATTGTGTCGAAGGTGAAGTGGAATATTGGATTATCGACCACGATGATAGAGGAAGAAGACATGATGAGTTCCTTTCATGATTGAGTCATTCGCTTGACCAGAACTTTGGCTGGAAAGAGAGTGGCTGGAAAGGCTTTTGGTGCTGCAGTCTGTGTTGTCTTCAGTTGTCGATTGATGTGTAACTCAGGATTAACTTCACCATTTAAATTTGCCTCATGTAGCATTTGTATCTGGTCTGCAAAAGAAGAGAAAAAGAAGAGTTGGTGAAATATTGTAGAAGCAAATTGATTTGATCTTGGTAAGTTTTAACACACTTTATTCATACCATCGTCGTTGGAGACCCAGAAAGTAGAAATTCTTCCATTCTGGTTTTTAGCAGATGATACTCTTGCACATTTAGATCTGTGGTTTGATGTACAGAGTAAATGCTTTTCTTATAGGCAATGGGGTGGTTCAACTCATATTCTTCTCCACAAGAATATTGTTACTGAAATAGATATAGAGGTAGCAGGAGTCATCATTTTTTAAAGTTCATTTTCTTCATATTTTCATCATCTTTGAACATGATTTTCTGTTAAATATTTCTGAGGAAATAATTAAGAAAAACTCATATTCTCCCCCACAAGTAAACACTATTCTTGCTCCCAAAGAGATGATATGATTGCTGTCTTGCTGAATAGATGTAGTGGTAGCAGTAATCATTTTGTTTAAGTTCTTTTTTTTTCTTCATCATTTTCATCATCTTTGAACATGATTTTCTTTTTCATATTTCTGACAAACTAATTATGATCTTGTCATGTTGTTGTTTTTTACCACTCATTATTCAGTTATTAGCATTTCTTCATTAATTTTTTTCACATCATGCTTTTATACAACTACATGAAGTTCTTGATAAATATTACACAAACCTGTGTAAAAATTATAAATTTAAAAGGATAAGATATTAACTTCACCATTCAATATTCATTTCCTATATTTTATTAGGTCCGTCTTACCTTCATCTAAATTGGATAGATCAAGGGATTGTAAGATATAGGAACATTGATCAAAACTGCTAACTTTAAAAAGTGTGAAATATCAAATACTTTCAATCTTTTAGAGTCTCTCACCGAATCCTACCCAATCTGTTGTTGTCACATCCAAAATCACCCCTTCCTTATCAATTTCATCCATAGCACCTCCAAATCCAGTTAAAATTCCCTCTCTTAATCCCCCGGAGAAGGAATTAGGATTAATGCGTCTGCATAGGTTCCCTCCCCTTTTCTGATTCATAATTTGTTCCTCAAAGTATTAATGCAGTTTGATAAAAAAGAATTAATTTCAGAAGTGATCCACAGCTTTTATTTCTTAAAGATACTTTGTTGCATTGAAAACTTGAAGGGGCTGAACAGGCATGAAAAAAAGAATCTTTAATTTTGAGGAAAGTAGATTGTTGCTTGTTCAAAGGAAAAGTACGCTCTACTATCAAGTTTGCTGAACTTTGCTGAAACAGAAGCACAAAAATGAAGGAAGCCAACCTTTAAAATTTTGCAAATATCCATTTCATTTAGTACCCCTTTTGAAAAATTGTTTCTTCTCCTTTATCAGATTTCCCTCAAACTTGTATTGATCTCTTTATCTTATTTTCTGCTTTTAATAAAACCACCTTGTTGAGTTGGTGAAATTTCCCTTTAATTTCAATTGCTACAATGATTAGTGAATCACACAGGAACAATAAACCTAAGTTCTTGGCAAAGTAATCTGTCACATATGCATTGCATGACAGAGACCGGATTAGAATTTGAGGAAACGTAAATCCGGTAGTCAGGGTTTTGACTGTCTGGTTTGATAACTGGTTAGAATGTTTATTTCCAGGTCGTTGGGTCGAGCCGGCATGATAACAGTTGTCATTTCCCACACGTCTTTGTGGATTTTTAGAAGCTTGATCAAGTTTCCTTCTTTTTCCCTTTTTAATTTTTTTTTTTTACAGTGGACTAATTTTGTGAATCATAAAATAATGTTCTTTTAAACTTGAAATATGATGTAACTGTATGCACCTAACATGGAAAGTGGTCAAACTACCAATCATGCAATTTTAAAGGAAATACAACAATTTACCCTCCTTTGACTAAACAGAAATAATATCAATTGATAATAATTATCACCATTTATATTAGATGTTTGCAATACAGTCTAAGTAGGAAAAACATGAAACTGATTTTGCCTTTGGTCTCTATCTGAGATTTATTTTAAAGCTTAGAATCATTTTACTGTGATCTTTTTTAAAAACTCATGTTATTACCTAATCCACTCTCTCAAAAAGTTAATAAATTATAAACAGTATATTTCATTATTTCATTTTGGGTATTATCCATCTGTATGTTCTTTGGTACGTTCACTCTACACTAGGAACTTTCTAATATACCGGTAATGACATTTATAGATGAGATCTCCCCAGAGATACAGACACCACGTAATGGTTTCTGACTTTAAAGGGTTAGTGACCCCCGAAAACTCAGAACATCCTCTATACTTGAAAATTAGAAGGGGCATTAGTAGTCCGGTCTTCTTCTTTGGCCATATTTTTAAAGAATGACCCCCTTGCAGAAAGTAGGTCTGAAGCATGGAGCCTTAATTGCTAAAAAGTACTTTGCAGACATGAACCCTTGTCACTTGTAACAGTGTTTGAATTGTGAGACTATGTAGACTTCACAGTCTACTGCACACTGCACTATAGAGCTACTCACAGTCAGAGATTAACTGAGACTGGGCTTAAAGGTATAGACCAGTTTTGGTCATGCGATTGCATTAAAGTGAAAGAAACTTTGTGGAATCATCTAGCATACCTATTGGTGTGTACTGCAAGGTTCTGGAATCATCAACATGATAAGAAATTTGGCCCAGTCTTGGTAAAGTTACAAGCACTGTACACAGAAATATTTATATGGGACTACCCTATATCTATCCAGTCCAGATAGATATAACAATTTACCAAATATATCAATTAGTAGGCGGTTTCCCGGCAAAATTTGTACCATCACGTATTAGTCAAAAACATATTCTTTCACATGATTGGTAATAAGAGCTTCCATTTCATTTTTTGAAATGGAGGCGTTTCCAAAACTGGTCTTTAACTTTAACACTTTATGGAATCGGGTATCCAGTGAGTGTCACATTAGACTCTTTTCCTGCAGACTAGTTGAAAAGTGCAAGAGAGTCTGATGTTTTTGTTTACTCTACCTTTCCAGCTCAAATATAAATTAGTAAAAGTTCAATGACCTTAATTGCCTCTTCCTGATAGTTCATTGACCTCTTTCTGGGTAAAGAAGATCATTTTGTCCACACTTGGCCAAACAGTTCAAGTTGGAATTCGAATAGCGTAAGAAATTCAGCAACGTGACTTTTCTCCCGGACTTTTCTATCCACTAGTTTGGACAAGTTTTGTGATTTCCATATGCTCAGCTGTTGTTATCCTTTATATATTAGCTGGCATATTATTCATGATTAATACCACAGTTTCAGGGACAGCAGCCACAGAGTGTGGGCACAGATTTTGATGTTTTTCCAAATATTTACTTAAGTCTCATGGCATAACTTTTAGCCCTCTCTATCAACAGGAAACATTGTATAAAGATGTATTGTTTTAACAAAATGCGTACAAGGGCAATCCATCCTTTGTAATAAGTTCATTTTTTTGCAAGAAAGCACAAAAAGAAAAGAAACATAATGGTAAAAATTTGAAATACATTGGATCATTAATAAGAGAGTCATTTGTTTGAAATATGAGATCACTAAATCTATGCAAATCTCAAATTGGCAATTTGGGCAGTGAATTGTAGTCACTGACAACTTTGAGCCAACATACTTGAGTGTGATATTGTAAATGAGCTAATCATTACTTTGTTGCTGTTTGTCAGACATTTTGGGGAATTAACCCCCCCCCCCCCCCTTAATTCCCCTTCTGTTTTCATAACAGTCTGGAATTGCCCTTGTAGCCCATTGACAAACCATTTCTTGGCATATGTTGTCACCCCTCAGCTGTTGGTATTAGCTTACAGAGGATAATCTCAACCTTGTGATGGTTCTTTGTGAGAGGTTTACGAGATGACAGTGAAATCTGTTAGCTGGAGATGAGTTCCCACAAGACCAAAGATTTCCTGTTCCAGTTTATACTGGGCTACAGTTGTTGTAGGTAGCACAACCATTCATGTATCAGATTACTTTCTCTTCAGTTCTGTCTAACCCCTTTCATATTAGCGATGGGAGAGGGTCCAGATTTTACCCATTTTGGCAGTAAATATGAATTGGGTGTCCTGCCAATGTAACAGAAAAGGAAACTTATGCACCTTCAAATAAGGCTTATTTTTAGTCACTCTCTGTTTCGCTATTTTTGTTCCCCCTTGTTTTCCTTGTGTTTGTTTATTTTGAAATGATTTGTGACCATTCATGTTTTGATTTTAAATTTGATATGATGACATAGATTATGTATGAATTCCACACTGGTTGAGATACTCAGGCTTCAAAGGAAAGTCTTTCCAATTTTTAACTTTGAAAGTTGGGAAGATAATTACTTAAAATGGTTCACATGCAAATTTCATAATTCAATATTATAAAAACAATCAAAATTCCATGCAATGCTATGCTGGAAATATAACCAATATATTCAGCTTAGTCTGTTTGTATTCTTTGTCAAGAAATAAGTCCATGAATAATAAGAGTCAATCCATGATATTGATTTTATTGGCCTTTGTTAATCTCTGTCCACAAAATCTGTTAGTCAATCTGTTACATTGTAGTTTCCTTTGTTTAAAGATAAAAAGATGCCATACATTGGTTGTTGCCAGGTAGGACTAACACTTTGCTTAGCCCTCCATAATAATACGTTATATATGCATTTTGCATTCTGACTATTGAAATACCATTATTCATATTAGAATTTATTCAATCTCGTCAAAAAATCCAATGACTAAAAATGTGAGTTTACGTCAAACATACAATCATATAAAAAAGCATTCAAAAACATATACGGTATATATAAATAAAAAAATAAATTTTAAAGGTACTATGTCCCATTTGCAGGCCAAAAAAATGAAAAAGATAAATTCCAACTGCATTTGAAAGATAATACTTATTTAGAAACTCCCTAAAAAAGGTGGGGCTTGAAAATGTCTTCAAGTGGGAAAATAATGACTATTAGTTGTCAAATCGACTTTAGGGCTATAGAGCCCAAAAGTAATAGTCTTGATTTTCAGACAATTGTACCGAATGGTCATACGTTTTATGCTGCGCAAAGATTCAATCAGTTTAATCTTGGCCATCACAAGAAGTGAGTTATTGATGTAGACAAATGCTCATGTACCCTTTACAACTCTTTTCATGTACAACTGTATGTTATTACCAAAGAAGAAAAAAAGCCAGTCAGTCACTCAATAGTGTCTGACAGTGAAGTCTAGCAAGTAAACAGGTTTCCTTGCATAATTTGAATATGAGGACACTGCTAACATTTAAATTTCACAGATAGGACATACATGACATATTCATAATTCCTGCAAAGTTCTACAGAATTTGAGGTTGGCTGCAAAACATAGTACCTTTAAGGAGATAAAGAGATGCCATACATTATTCGTTGCCAGGAAGGACAAATACTTTGGCTTGCCCTACATAACAAAACGTAATACATGCATTTTGCATTCTGACTATTGAAATATTTGTACTAGGACACTTCACAGCATCAAATTTGGTTAAATTATGAAAAGGGCCTATTGAATAACCATGTTTTATTATTGTGATCATTGGAGGTGTGTTTAAGGTCATTGACTCATCTGTGGGAGGAACAATACATATTGGCTCCTGTGTCTTGGAAGGAAATAGGCAAGGAGTGGTCCTTTTAAAACCAGAACTGAGAAATCATCCACTTCCTAACCTCCTACTTCCTCATGCATTGTGCATGAATTAGTTTTATGTACTCAAGGATTCCCTCTCTTCCTCCCTTCTCTCTCTCTCTCTCTCTCTCTCTCTCTCTCTCTCTCTCTCTCTCTTTCTGTAACGTCTTTGTTACTTTCTGTGTTCTTTTTCAATCACACCATCTCTCCTCCTTCGTCTCTCTCTCCATTTCTTTTAATTTATCCCAGTTTTCGTCTCTCTCTCTCTCTCCACCATCATCTATTTGCAGTGATATAGTAGTTCATGTACTTCTTGTTTAGCCACATCATGTTGCCTCTAATTCTGGCTGAGGTCATGATACATGAAGTGATGTTTCCATGGGCTATAAATTATCTGCCAGTACACAGTCAAGAAAGTTCCCTTCTTAGTCTACAACTGTAGACTCTTTGTAGTGGCTCTCGTTGCATCTTAAGTCGATTAGTTTTAGAGTTCTATATTTTACAATACTTGTTAATGTGTGTTGGTATGTTTTGTGAATTCCATGTACGATGTAGTTCTTACAAAATTATTAAGTCGATTTCTGAGCTTAATGATAATAACTTTTATGAACACAAGCAACTAACACTGTTAACATGCCGTGTATAAACCTACACAGAAAGAAATTGATTGACTTTTAATTTATTTTATTTATTCCAAGCAAAAATTATGTAGTAGGGCAAGCAAAAAGATAATCTATACAAATCTGCATCTCAGAAATTGAGACATTAAATCTGCTTACATTTATCTCCAATGCCAATGAACATTTTCCCCTATACTATAATATATATTCACATCATTCAACTAAATGTTATCATTCAACTAAATATGATAAGCCTTAAATTTACACTCCTTTTCATTATGAGAGTCTGCTGGATGTAGACTACCAAAATGTTCTTCAAATGTTAAGCCAGTGGTAACACTCCCTTCAGTATGTGGTGGAAGTGAATTAGTTGTTTCCTACTTTATATTGCTCTGACATTGACAGCTCATAAACAAAAACAAAAGACTTGAAGTTAAAGGGAGGGGGCTTAAGTGTTTACTTGAAAGAGGTGGAAATGGTCTTCTTCCTAGAAGTAACACCCCCACCCTGACTATTAGACCATTGTAGTGGGCCATCAGAGATTTAAGAATTACTTGGTGTTGATAGATTGATTACCTTCCAAGCAGGCCTAGACGTTTTGGGTCTTTATTTTTTAAACAAGTGCACCATCTTGTAAAGATTGAAGGAAGCTCATTTGTAGAGTAAGAGAAGACCCTTTGTGCACTGAATTACTCCAGGATCCCCTGCTATATTTGAGAGTTACCTTTTCCAGGTATTGTGTTATCACCGATATTGTTATTGTTGATTTCTTTAATACAAGGATACAGTATATAAATGTATAGGTTATGTGCAATTAATCAATGTTGATATATTGATTACCTTGCAAACTTCATGTGGGCCTAGATGTTAATGGTCTTTTAATTTCATACAAGCACAATATATTTTGTAGATTGGAGGAAGCTGATCCCTTTGTAGAGTAAAGTGTACAGAATTTCTCCAGGAATACTATTTTGCCATTGTAGGTGTTGTGTCATCACCGGTATTGCTATTGTTGCATTCTTTAAAAAAATTAAAATACCTAGCCTTTATTAGTATATTTGCCATAAGTACACGTACATGAATTTCATTGATTTGTATGGCACCATCTTCACCATCAGTATTTCTTATTTGAGCATGATAATAAATGTATCTCCATGTAAGTATACAATTATTTTACTCAGCTATTGTTCCACCATTCATGATTTCATATATTTCATGAAAAAGGAATTTTCCAAAAAATATAATATTACCTCAAATGGCAAAGAATCATTCTGCTTGGAGTCGATTAAAGTTATTTCGGCAATGTGACTGAGGTTAGCGTGTTTATGACGAAAAACATTGGAGTTTAATACTAATTGTACAAACTGTACAGATAGAGGCATACTTGTATCAGCTAGTGCATCTTGCTTCTAACAGTGTGTAGCTTGGCGAATCATACCGCCACTTGTTGCAGGCATACATATAGCACGTCCTGCACACGATCACGATCACCCCTTGCCAAAACTGTCAACACGTATGACTATACCGCCTTCGTGAGTGTGCTGTTATTCACTTACCCTGCCGTCAGTCTTCATTACGACCCTCTCCCTCTCTCTCAATCTCTCCCCTCGATGCAGATGCCGCAATCGCTCTAAAGCCCGGAGCGTTCTCGTGATCGCCCGCCATGGCCGGTGAAAGCAAGAGCACACCTGCAAAGCACAATATACTCCGAAAAGGTAAGCGCTCTGATTTTGTTTGATTAATTATAGACCCCGACGAAGAGGAATCATCGTCTGTTTACAGGAACAAAGGCTGAGCTAATACAGTCAAACTTGACTAGCGACCGCCCAAGGGAAACACAAAAAGTGGCCTTTGTAGACAGGTGGTCTTTGCAGACAGGTTCCTTTAGAACATGATTCAATATGAGAAACCATTTTCAAGGGAAACAACAAATGTGGCCTTTGTAGACAGGTGGTCACTAAAGCAGGTTTGACTGTATCATTGTACAAAGAGTTAACGCTCTTCTGGCTTTAAGCTGACAATATGTGACTATAAAAGAACACCACTGATAAGTCACCAACCCAAATTCACTATCTTGTTGGTATAGTATTTTTGATGAAACTATATCTTATTCCAAGCATTCAAATAATATGAAAGTCATAGCTATATTTCTCCAGCAGAAATTTGTTACACTGGAAGCAATCAACAACAAATATTTGGAAAACTGTTTTATTCCTTGAAGGATTTCTTTTCATGAAAATGTTTGACTTTCTCACTCATAATCAATATTATGCTAATACAAAATCACACTTTCCCCCATTCAATCTGTTATCAGAGGTGCTACTTAAAGATGTACATGTAGGTGGTTTTGAGCTGTATACTTCATAGGATATTCCCTCTTAAATATTTGGAATCCAACTTTCATAGGCACATGTACATATTAGACTGGCTGAGCTCCATATATTGGCTTCTATATCCTCCAATATGTGTTTTGCTAATATGCTGTGAATCTCTGCCAGGTATTTTTTGCCATATGCTGGGTTGAATGGACATTTTCTCTGCTCATTAAAAGTGTTAAATCTGCCCTTTTTAACAGAATACCGTAAATAACGTTGTATAAACCGCCCTCGTGTATTAACCGCACCCCTCTTTTTCGCCGAGATTTTTTTTTTGTGTGTGTAAGATCATTACGGTACTGTAAATTAAAAAACAGTAGGGACCTAGGATAGAACCTTGTGGTACACCATGTAATAGAAGAAAAATTGGAGGAATTATTATTATAAACTAGTCTACATATTGAGATCTATCAGAAAGATTACTTTCAAACCAAGATGACAGACAAATTTGAGTGTTGTTCTAGTTTCCGAGTGGTGAGTCAACACACCGATTACCGAGCTGGGAGACATTGCCAGGCATAGCGCCAGGTGGAGGGGCATAAATTGAAACTTAAAAAAAAAAAAAAAAAAAAAAAAAAAAAAAAAAAAAAATTTTTGGTGTACCGTGTATAAACCGCACCCCCGACTTTGAAATTTTTTCGGCGGCAAAAAAGTGCGGTTTATACACCGTTATATACGGTACTGTCACTCCTCAGCCCTTCCAATGTTGATTCAACACTTTCGGCCTAAGTGTAAAATAATATTTTTTTCTTTAAATGTAGGTAGTGAATGATTTAGCTCTCGTAAGCTATTTAAAAAAGACTATGGAAAACAAAAAGCAGCTCTGATAACAAAAAAATATATACATAAACATCACTGCAAGGACAATTGCATTTTTACAACAGCAATAAAAAAGAGCCCCTGTAAACAAATTAATTTTACCTTGTAAAGACTTACCATATGAAGTAGTAAACCACCACAGTTTTTTTTAAGTTTTTGTTTACAATGTTTAAATGAATGGCAACTGCAATCAACAAAGTTTATATCAAGAATATCTCTCTGAGCTCTGTGTTGAAAGAAACAGAAATGTGAAGCGTTTTGCACTTCTTTTATCATTAGAAAAATGTGTTGGTTTACTGTGTGAAACATCTGAGTGAGGTTTAATCTGAAGTCTATTTCCACCCTGACCACCTCCGGTTCATCTTTAATAAATCACTAAAAAGATCTGACTTGGCCACATACTCTTCACATCTCTGTCTATGTTCTGCAAATTAATCGGTTCATCTCGAGCCAATCACTACAAATTATCTAGCTTGGCAACCCTCACATCTGTGACTTTGTTCATCTAATTGAATGGTTAAACTCAAGCAAATCCCTATAAAAATTAAAAGGTCTAATATTGCAACTTTTTACATCTGTAACTATGTTCAGCCATATATGTTCAGCCATATGACTGGTTCATCTCAAGAAAATCGCTAAAAAAGATCTACACTGTAGCTTGGCAACGCTCACATCTGTGACTATGTTCAGCTAAGTGACTAGTCACCTGTAAGCCCTGTATAACATATGGATACCATAAAAAGTACCTTGACTTTAGGGGACACTTGAATTTAGGGATTGCACCTGCGGGTGATGTTTTCAATCCTAAAATTAGAGGAAAATTAAGGCAATAATGGAGTAATCTCAGACGGAAGGATGAGTGTATGGGGGTGAAAGATAGAAGACAGGTTTTGTGGTGTTATATATTACAGGTCTACAGTAATGCCCTTTGTCATATTAAAGATCATAATATTTGGCTATGCATGTACTCATTCTTATTTTCCTATTTGTTTTTTTCTTGTATTTCATCTAAAATACGGTACTAATTTTAAAAATACCAATTTGTTTTCACTCACTTCTATCTTGAAATATATATGTCAGGAATGATTTATGACCTTTATATGATTTCTATTTTCTAACAACTCTAAATTTGGTTCAGAAATTTAGAAAGTGGAGGTACATGTATATGTAAACTACTTAAAAATTATGTACACATTTGAGAAAATAACTTAGTATGTACTTTTGCAAATGAGGTCTACATGTTGAAAATTGTTTCAAAATGGCTTAGGAGGCAATATATTATAGGCCTATATGTTATAAACCATTATGTGAAATCACTTTGAAATTATACTGTAGGTTATGATGATGACTATGACTTTTCAGTCATGCTGTTGTGTGAATAGTTTCCTTGTTGCAATGGGTAGTTTTTTTTTTCTTACAAAGCATTGATATTTCTTTCTTAAAGTTTTGGCAGCTTTTGAGAAAACCCAGAACATGTAAATGAACATTTCAGTAAATGTGTTAGAAAGTGAAAGATTGTATTTTAAGAACTACATGTATTCAAACATCTCCCAAAATACTTTATTTGGGGGCTTTATTCAGACGTGTTTAGCCCAACGCAGAATAACAAAATGTTTACAAAATCTTCTGGGGAGTCTCATAAAATGCCCAAGTCATTCAAAGAGAGAAGAGGAGTAGAAGTCAATTAGATACTTCAGATTCTCCCTGGTAAAATTGTTACGTTTTCTCCTGGGGTACAACTCTGGATGCATCCAGGTGTTATGTTTCACTTATCAGAAAGCTCCATCATCCATCCAAAGCAGAAAAATAGTTAGAAATATTGCTCTTGGCAAAAAGTGTCACTATTTCATTTCATTAATGTCCGACAGCCGGTTCCTCCAAGATATAAATGTGTTTTGGGTTGATACCCATTCCCAGGGATGTTTTGGAGGTGTCAGCAAAATAAATTGATTCTATTTTACCTCTAGTTAAAGGGTATATTCAACATTTTCCAAAACGAATTGGAGGTGTTTGAATGTAGATTGAATAAATTGAAAAGTTATTTGGAAATTTTCAAGCAATTTTTTTGTTGGTTGGTGTATGTTAAAAGGCCATTTAAAAATTTAAAAAATGAAGCATTTATGGAGTGCATTTAGAAAGGAATGATTTGAATTACCTACTTTTATTTTGGGACATAAATATTAGCTTGCTGAAAATCATAATTTTCTCATATTTCTAATACTGTCTGTTAAAGTTGAATCAGTCTTTAAATCTTTGACAGAATATTAGTGGAATAGTATCTTTAAAACTACAGTAGTATTTACAATTGCACACATTTATTCAATGGGGAACTATACTCTTCTTTTCATGTTGCCAGATTAATATCACATTCAATAACTTATACAGAAAGATAACAAATCTAATGGCAGTATGATTGATCATTCCTTTAAATGCATAATTAGTTCTTTTTCAAATCTCTATTGCATTGAATAGGAAGAAAAAACAGCTTTTATAGGTTATGCTGAACTGTATGTTTTATTGTTAATAATGCATGTATTGAATGAATCAAATCAGATAAACTAAAATCAAATTGGAGAGATTTTAGGATACAAAAGATAAAAGCAAGATTTTTTGGTTTGCAACATACTGTATGGTCACATTCTCCTGTTAAAAAGGTGAACTTTTTTTTGTTGTACATGTCTACCATTTTTTTTAAATGTCTACCCTTTTTTATTAATGTCTATCTTTTTTGTAATGTCTGTATTAAGTACCGAGGATCAGACATTAGGCCGTTGCCAGGAGAAACAATAATTTTTGTTGATAGATCGCCAAGAAGCATAAGTCATTGTTAGAGAAGGAAGGAGGGAAATGTTGTGACATGTTTTTACATATGAAACGGGGCATATCCCAACTTTTCTTGAACCTTAGCAGAATTATTGGGCAACACCAGTTTAAATGTACAGGAGAAGTCCATTCTATACAAAATACCCCCCTCCCCTCCCCTCCTCCGCCACGGTATTAGTTTTTATGCTACTTTAGATTTTTAAAAGAACTGACACCTTAAATGCAGGTTTAATGGACAAATGTCCCATTCAATGAATTTCTTACAATTTCTACATCAATCTTTCATCAAAAGTAGCTGTCAAAATAGACAGATTAAGGATACCATTTAGGTTTGCATATTATGTTGCATTAAACAACAGAATTATTAAGGACGTTGACAGAATTTAGCCAAATTTCTTTTTGTAACAGTTATGTTTGCAAATGTTTACAAATTTTACAGTCAAACTGTTTGTATTAAATACCCCAAGCTTTTAGCTTCTCCATATTACATCATGTAACAAATATGTAGTATGGCTTCTGTATTGTTTACGTTTTAATACAGGCCTCCAATTATAACAATTTTTCAACTACTGACAGGGCTACCCTTTTGCAATAAAACAAAACTGTAATACTAAATTGATATATATATATATATATATATATATATATAAATATTATTAAAAATCACTCTCTTTCTGTATTTCTTTGTTCACAGTTTCAAGGAGAAAGTTGGTGCTTGCTGTCCTGGTTCTTTTAGGAGAGGTTGTGATATGTATCTCACAGATTGTTCTGGGTGTATGGGTCCATATAACCATTGAGAATGTAGGCGCAGGCGCCTTCTGGGCCCCTGTATTGGTAAGTACCTAAAGTCTATCTATTTATTTTTGTTTTTCTGAAGAAATTTTTTGGGAAACTATAATAGAGCTAAGAGCTTATCTAGGAGAATTTAAGAGCAATCATTAGAGACTCACAGATTATTTTTGGAGTAAATGGTGACACACATTATTTGATTGTTTCTTAACTAGCCTTAAGTTAATTTGTCAAAAGTCTATGCGATCATCTTTTGACTGCAACACCTCGATCAGGTACAATTGTCCTGTTCAGTATCTGTCCTACCCTTGCGTTCAATTGTTCGCAAACGAGAGTCCAAGGAAAGGTCGCAATAGAAAGGACATTAGTGATAGGTGCTCTTCCTTCCTTTATGCAGGTGTACTCAGTGTCTCTACTTCCCTAACACAGCAAAGACCGGATAGTTCTGTCAAAACAGGTCTACTTTTTATGACATTTGTGGGCAGGTCCAAGCTATTGTCCCCTCTGGGGGTCAAAATTCATCTTTATATATATTTAACAAACTATACCTCATTTTAAAGCTGAAACTATGAATTTTATGAATTTGATAAAAAAAATAAAAAATTATCAAAATACGAAGAGTGCCAAGGTCACGAACTTTTATTAATTAGCGTGACGTACGGGACATTACATTTTTATTTTTGTATCTCGTTTGAATTATTTGTTTAAAATTAAATATCTCAGGAATTGTAGACCATCATGCTAGAAAATAGGAAAAAAATATAAAAACTTTCAAAATTAATTAATTATGCAAATGAGGTAGGTTCCAAAGTGTGATGTCCCGTACGTCACAATTTGATCATAATTTGTTTAATTTTAATTATGAAAATAATTTTTTTTTTTAAAGATATTCTAGGAAGTTCTAATTTAGATGAATACCTAACAAAAAATAGTTTTAACAAAAATTTCAAAAATTCTGTGTTGATTACATAATCAAATTAAGAAACGTGACGTACGGGACAAGTGTGTGACGTACGGGACAACCCCATATAAAACCAATGCAAGATGTGAAAAAGGAAATGACCAAAAGGAGAATATATACTGTGTTAGGAAACTTGTTGTATACAGGGATATATGAACATTCCAACTGGGTCCCTTCTAGGAATTTACTTGTTTGTACTGAATTTGATGTAATTAGTCTTCAAGCCAGACCCCTGGTATTATCAACTTTGGTATTTTGCCAGTTGATGTCCCCAACATTGCAGGATGCTAAATATGTAATCATAATAGTGTACTAGTTCCTGGAATGAGTCTAATGAAATTATATGGTAGTAGATGCACCAGAAGCTGGTTTTTACAACTCATAGATGCTGCAGGTAAGAATCTTAGCACATGTACATGTATGCTATCAAGCTCTCCATGTGAGGTTTTTTTGATATTCTATTTAAATGTCATATATGATGGTAAAGGATTACAGCATACACTGGACATGTTATGGAGCCAGCTTGGGAATTTTTATCTCTTAAAAACTAAATCATAACTTTTAAGGAAGGATAGCCTTTTTGAGTATTTCACACTCTCACCCACTTAGGATTTTTAACACTTTTACACCCATGCATTTTTGTTGATTTTGCTTTAATATTTTGAATTGTGGAAAAGGTCACACAAACCTGTCTTTAATCAATTCAAAATACATTCAAGATTTATATTTTTGTATCCATCTTTCACAAACATGTAGGCTACATTGATGTACATCAAAATTCTTGAATATATGACAGCAACATATACATGTTCTAATCTGTGATAAAATGATTTCAAAAAGACAATATGTTCAGCATTATCTTTGAATTCCTTCAAAATTCTATGATATTACTATCAAGTAATTCAAACAAGCTATGAAGAAAAGACTTCATATTTTTAATATATCACTTAGAGCATAAGAAATGTTCTTTGACAAAATATGATGTGCCGAGTGTGCCCGTGTTTCCAACAAGTTTAAATAAAAGTTTTCAAGTTCAAGTTCATCTTCTTCATTAATTATTATTTAAAAACATTTTGCAATGTTGAATGGAATGGATAAAAGAAATGAGAAAAGAAGCATGACTGCACATGATAGATGGGTAAATGGAATAAAAATGGTAATATAGTGTGTACGAATACTATTAATTCAATTTGTTCTCTTTGTTAAAGTAATATTTGTATTGATTTACCCCATAAATTAACATAGAGGATATTAAGTGATGGTCAGAGGATCTAATTGGGTTCTAAAACACTCTAATTGTCACATATTTAAGTTTTAATTGTTCACATTAACAAATTTTGACGAAAATTCTTCATTTCAATGCATTTTCCCATAGGGAAAAGTTGTCCCGTACGTCACGTGTCCCGTACGTCACATACACACATTTATGTTTTGGTATATTACAAAACAACGAAAGGTCAGAAAAATATGGTAATAGTTGTGATTAATGCTTGATTCCATAATGAATTAAGATATCATTACCATAAATCTCATAACTTAATAAATTCAGAGAACTTTTATGATGAACTTATTTTTGAAAAAGTCAGAAATTCTCTGGTCCCGTACGTCACGCAGCACATTAATTACATTAAAAATTAATTTATGAATTGGTCAGAACTAAAACTTTCCACAAATGAACAAGCCCATAATAGCCACAGACTCGTACCAAAAGATAGCCATATAAATAATGTCATCCATTGTTATTTCTTGTTTAAAGTCTCTGAATGTCCCGTACGTCACAAAGCAAATAGCTTGGACCTGCCCTTGTACAGAATTAAAGGTACTGCTGTCAAAATTAGATTTAAAAAAAAAAAAATCTTTAAAAAAATTAGAAATGTTTGTAAAGTGAACTTTTGCAAATTTCATAAAATAACAGATGTACTCAGTGTCTCTGCTTCCCTAACAAAGCACATACCGGATAGTTCTGTCAAAACAGGCCTACTTTTTATGACATTTGTACAGAATTAAAGGTACTGTTGTCAAAATTAGAAATGTTTGTGAAGTGAACTTTTGCAAATTTCATAAAATAACAGATGTACTCAGTGTCTCTGCTTCCCTAACAAAGCACATACCGGATAGTTCTGTCAAAACAGGCCTACTTTTTATGACATTTGTACAGAATTAAAGGTACTGTTGTCAAAATTAGAAATGTTTGTGAAGTGAACTTTTGCAAATTTTACAAAATAGCAGGTGTACTCAGTGTCTCTACTTCCCTAACAAAGTACAGACCGGATAGTTATATGTAAAAAAAAAAAGGCCTACTTTTTATGACATGTGTACAGATTTAAAGGTACTGCTGTAAAAATTAGAATTTTTTAAAAAATCTTTAAACAAAAATAGAAATGTTTGTGAAGTGAACTTTCCAAATTTTACAAAATAGCAGGTGTACTCAGTGTCTCTACTTCCCTAGCAAAACACAGACCGGATAGTTCTGTTAAAATAGTCCTACTTTTTATGACATTTGTACAAAATTAAAGGTACTGCTGGAAAAACTAGAAATTTTTGTGAAGTGAACTTTCGCATATTTTCACTGCAGGACATAAATTGCAAAAAAGTAGCACTCCTGTAGGCATTCAGTTAAAAGTGCCTTTAATGTAATCTACCATGTTAGACAGATAGAGTGATAGAATTTTTATATTTTTTTCCCTTTTCATTCCGACGCATTTGAAGAAAATCGAGAGGCCATCTGAAATGGGTCTTCTACAGATCATTTCAAGGGAAATACTGTTTTTAACATAGTCGAGCATTACAAATAATTTATTTTATTCATGATTCATATCATGAATCACAAGAGTTTTGTAATATCTAAAGTGCTCCAAAATTGCTCTTAAGCCAGTTTTACTAATTACATGTATTTGGCAAATTGCATACGTGTCAGGAAGTTTGAGCTTGGGCCAACTAACTATGAATCAAAAGAACTCTTTTGGTGTGCAATTGCTACTTTCTGTTCTGTGTACATGTACATTGCATAAGTATATCCAAATTAGGGGAAAAGGTGTTAACTTCAAATAATTTTTCTTCTACATGGTTACGTGTATGTAGAGACAGATAGTTAACTATATTCTATATCTACCAACTTTATGGCATATATATATGAGAAAAGAGAAAAAGAAGTATCAAACTTGGCCCATGGGTGATTTAGACAATGTTCTGATTCACTATCCCTTTCTCTCTCCCTTTCTTGCTCCCTTTCCCTCTCACTCTCTCTCTCTCTCTCTCTCTCTCTCTCTCACTCTCTCTCTCTCTTTCTCTCTCTCTCTCTCTCTCTCTCTTTCTCTCTCTCTTTCTCTCTCTCTTTCTCTATCTCTTTTATACCTACAGTACATTTTCCTTATTCTACATGTTCTCTCTCATACTATATTTCTCTCTCTCTCTCTCTCTCTCTCTTCTTCTCTCTCTCTCTCTTCTTCTTACTTTCATTTTTCTTGACACCCTCTAAATTTCTGCTCTTTCATACCCCTATTGTATCAAAATATGGTTATAAAGTGTAATAGTAGCCCCTATAATACCATTCCATTTGATCTAATTCTTTTCTTGGAACTTGAGGGATTTCTGTACAAAATTAGATAACACACTCTCCAACTCTCTTTCTCTCTCTCTCTCTCTAGTTTTTTCCTTCTCTCTCTTTAACTCTTGACATTTTGTTTTCTCTTACTCTCTTTCTCTCTCTCTCTCTTTTGTTTCGACCTGCTTTCTTCTACAGTCTCTTTGTTTTCTCTCATCCTCCCAATGTATCACACAAGATATGGTTATTAAGCGTAATATAGTGGCCTCTGTAATGTAATTCCATTTGATCTGATTGTTGTCCTATAAAACCTGGGGATCTCCTTACCGAAAGGGATAGCCCCAGACTTATCACAAACCACGTTTCTTTCTGCCAGTCATACTTACGTCATAGGCAATCCACTTCTTCTCTTGTACACAAACATGTCCCCCTCCCCCTTTCACACTGAGAACAAACTTTGTATGGCTATACAATTTGAAGTTATTTCTTCTACCCTTTCATTGTCATCTCTTCTTCTTTTTTCAAATTATCTTTTCATAAAAGTTGCTGTTTTAATTTGTTTTAACTTGTTTTAATCATTAGAGAAGGCCTAGCTATATAAATTCTATTGCATTGCTGTATCTATAGGTCTAGATATATATACATAATTTTGAAATATATTTGTGATTCAATTTGTGAGGGTCTCTTCCTTACTTGTGTGAATGTTAGTTAATCTCACTGAAATAATTTGAACATGAACCTAAAATGTTAAAGGATTTTCTCTGTCGTACATGTTTGTGATGACAGAAATTGTCATTTCATTTTGCTTTACACAGCATGACCAGAAATCAAAATATGTACATGAATCGATTGATAGTGTGTACAATTGTCAATGTACCCTATACTTACACGTTTCTCTTGTGTGAAAGTACTCATCCCATCTCGATGATAGACCAGCTCATCATACACCAACGAAACTCCCTCAATGACAGACTCAAACTCATAAACCGAGAAGCAGGATCTCAATGTTCCCCTGAACACGTTCTGGATAACTGTCAACACTTCGTCTCTTCGGAGCTAAAAGGGCGTTGACACACCTATCTTAACACATAACTAACACCCCTTCTGGCTCTAAACAGACGACTGTGGTTGTAGTGACGTCTTGTAATTGGCATAGATATCTTGTTGGTTGGCTCAGGGTGAATCACTTAATCCTAAGTCTGCGGATAAGGAGGGTTTAGGGCGGATTAAGGGTGCACTTTAAATCGCTAAACTGCTGCAGTTCAAATCTAGAGGGGAAGCTCAGGCAATTTTCAGCTGTTGTTGTTTTTGGGGGTTAAAGTTGTATTTTATTTTTGCCTATTCATTTGAGTGTGTTTTGGATATTTCTCTATATTTTTCTTTTCTTATTTTCTGGTTTTCCTTGTTTAAACTTTATTTTGATAATATTGAAGAACATCAACCAAACTAAAACTATATGAGATGTAGTCCTACACATGTATGGACTATATTTCTCACTTTGAATACAAACTTGTAAAAATGTAATCAAAGAAACCTAGTGTGCCCCCTTTTCAAACTCATTTGACGTACTATACCTTAAGTTTAAAACAACAACAAAATATCTTCATTGTGTACTTTTTTGGACCTCCGCTCCCTTAGCCTCAAAGTTTTGATTTCAGATCTAGAATCAGTACTAAAATAGAAAATTAAAAAGAAAGAAAGCTTAGTGAAAACTGTTTGAAAGAAGGCAGACATTTGCTTATTTATATATAACATCAGTTTCAGAATGTAATTTTGATGGATATCTGGTTATCTAAAAAGAACATGTTGCATTAACAACAAATTCTGATTATTTTTAGGGGTCAGGAGGAAAGGAAATATGTAAAGGATATTAACAAAACATGTTTATGTGCTTTCAAAATACTTGATTGCACTATTTGATAGTTGGGATCGTCGACTCGCAGTCTACTTTGTGTACTGGAGATCTCAAGATCTCTGCTCTGTGAACTTATCACTTTTCCTGCCATGTTTCCTGGGCCGAATATTTTTCTCAGGGTTTGTTCAGGTTTTCTATAAGTAATCATACTGAGAGGTAACTAATAGGTTAAATTTGTTTCAGTTGATGTAATGGGTACTTAATTTTCGATTCAGTGATTTAAAATGGGATTTGTTATGGTTAATTAGAGAAACATATTTTAAGTCAACATTTGATGTACATTAATGAAATTACAAGGGTCAGTAGCAAGGGGGGATGTAACAGAGCTAAAATCTTTTGAGCTCTTGAAACATCCAAAATCCCAAAGAACTCTGGTAGAACGATACAGACAATAAAGTACAGAAGAATTATAGCTATGCAATTGCATTTACTATTTTACTGTGACAAACCTGAAAAAAGAATTCCTGTAAACAAAATCATATTTAACACTGTTCATACACTGTTCGGTGAACCTGAAATTAAGGATGCCGGCATGATCAGCAATCAAATTCATTTTATTTATAACAAATTTAATTAGAAGTTTTTTAAATGGCTAAAGATAGCATCAAACAGCCAATAAATTTTCACTGACTTTTACACCACCAACTAATTGTTCGTTTTCATTTAATTTCTTTATTGTATCCATGTAGGATAATTGTTTATATTTACATTATCAATCTTGCTTCAACATATGAACATAGGAACAACATATAATTGACAATCATAAGTACTAATGAATACATGTGAATTGTAAACGCAAACTTCACTTGTTTGATGAGCAATTAGGTGAAATTATGTTTACTTGTTTCATAGTGATTGCATAGTTTAACTTTAGATTCCCTTTTGTTTCCTTAAGTCTAATCTGACAGTCTCTCTTTAACAGAAAATGCTTTCAGTTCCTGAATGAAATTTAACACAAATATTCTGTACTCTGTCTGCTCTCTTGCTCTTTTTAATTTCTTGATTCGTCTAGGAACAGTTAGATATAAATGCTCAATACAAGTACATAGTTCATTGTATTATTATTATTATTACCATCATCATCACTATTGATTGCTTAGTGTCAAATAAATAAATCTTTGCGAGTGAAAGCCTACAAAGATGGAAGATAAGCTTTCCCCTATCCTGTTTGTGTCGCGTTGGGTATCCTTTGAAGGGAAGACCGTATAAGGTTGCTAAGCAACACATCAGAAAGAGATTTATTTCATTTTTTAATGCATTTTTTGCATAACAGAGATATTTGGATACAAGACAGTTGAGCAAATTGTAATAGAAGACCTATTCTTGAGGGTAATAAAAGTCACCATCAATTCTCACAATTTGCAATGCTACAATGTATATAATATACTTTTGAAAAACAATATTGTATACTGTAAGGACATAGATATTAACGGGTGGTGGTCATATATCTACTGTAATACCCTTTTACTTTCAAATGTACATTATTTGAAGATATTAGAATTGCTGTTGATCACATTTATTTAATTGCAGTTATCTGTTTTATAGAAGATTGCTATACGTAGCATCAAGTAAATTGATGCGTGTACTTTCAAACTAAAATCTGCCACAGACTCTCTCTTTCTCTCATGAATTAAAGAAGGGATCCAGAGTTGCGAAAGTTTATTGCCTTTAAATAACCAAATCACATTTTAATATTTGTTGGCACTCTACATAAGTCATAAGTATTTTTCCACAGCAACATTAACAATTTTTAGCGTGAAGTTTTGGTAATATATCAGAGTATCCTTCACAAATCATCACTAGGCGATTGCATTGCTTACACTTTGAAGTATCAAGGGGGCTTCAAAGCTAAGAAGTACAGCCTCGATTAGATTATTATTTAATTTAGTTGAATTAGGCCAGATCAGCTGTATGAGTGTGAAGTGGAATAGAAGTGATCAAACAAGGTCACTAAAATTCACAATATTCATGCTGGATTTTGGACCCTGGGGCTATGATAAATTGGATATATGCACTGTATTGCATACACATGCAATCTGCAAGTACAAACCTTATCTTGATCTTTTAAAGGACAATATCCTTTAAAAAAAAAAAAATCATTAATATTTTCACATCTTGAAAGACTAAATAATGCAAATCCTTCATTCTTTTAAATAGTCAACAATCAAAATACATCTCCCTGTTTAAACCTAGTGGAATAAGGGATACTAAACAAATTGTCTTCTTCTGATTGTCAAAAAGTCGTTAATTAAATGAATCCCTTCTATCGATCTGATTCTCATCATCTGATAAGCCACTGTCAAGTTTCAATGAATTTACTTCAGGGGATATAATAATTTTTGACTTATTATCAGAATAAAGTAAGAGATAACACCAATGTATTACTGGTTTGAGCTAGCTTGTAAAAGCTCAGCTCAAATGAGTCACAACTCACAAACCACATAAAAATTAACTGATATCAACTAATAAAAGTGAAATGCAATCGCTATAATTAAGGAAAGAGATTTACAGAACCACAAAAAAAGTTGACCAACTGATCAATAGCAACATCATCAAAGTGAATGAGCCAGCTTGTTCTTCTCCACACGGGATTTACCCCAAAATTGTGGTTCCTGGACTTTAGGGAAATTGGCTGTCATGGATGTTCCAGTGGTGTATTTTTGTTGGCGAGGATCCTATCCCCGGCAGCTAGGCAAGAATGTATTTAGAACATGTACTCACCCCTACAGGATGTATTAGTCTGATTAGTTGCCATGGTAACAAGCATGATACTTCATTCTTCCCCGCTGTAATTTTTGTCTTCTGCCCAGAATTAAGAGACCGCTTGGCCAAATCAGGATTTCTTGTTGTCAATGTTGCCCTTGCCAAATATGGATTCTTTTTTTCTTGGATCATGTGTGTTTGATTATAATATTACATTAAAAGGATGGTGAGGCAAGGAATTTAAAGGATTAGTTTCAAAACTTTAAAATAGCATGACAAAGCAGCAGTACTTATCTGTGAACTTGAAAAAGAATATTACAAGTTCAAAAGACCTTCTCCCCCTCTATCTCTCTCTCTCTCTCTCTCTCTCTCCCTCCCTCCGTCCTTCCCTCCCTCCCTCCCTCCCTCCCTCCCTCCCTCCCTCCCTCTCTCTATCTCTCTCCCTCTCCCCTTCCATCTGTTCTATATACTTTTGTGTATCTCTGAGTCTATATATTCATATCATCAGTTGATATGGTGTCACAGGATATTTTAAGCATGTGCATTAAAAAGATTGCAATGCAATGAGGTGAAGAAAATAGTGTTTCCATATTTCATGATTTCTGTTTTCCATGTATGAGGAGAGAATCTCTTTTATATTTTCAGTGCAATTAGTTCAATTTGTAATATAAATTAATGTTTAATTTTTTTCAAATTGCTCTTTTACTCATTCTCACCATTTCATCTTTCTCTCTCGCAATTTCTCTCTCCCATTTTTTTTCACCTCTCCCCCTCTTTCTGACTCTCTCTTTCTATTTCTTTCTATTTCTCTCTCAAACTTCACCTTTATCTCTCACTTTCCCTCTCCTTTTATTCCTTATTCTTCTCTTTACTTCTGTCTTCACTCTCTGATCCCCATTCCCACTCTTTCTCTTTCGTTCTCTCTTTTCCTCTCATTTTTCTGTCTTCCTATCTGTCTCCCCCCCCCCCCCCCATCATCTCAAAAATGTGTATAAATTGTATTATGTATTTTGTGATTTCAAATTGAATGTCTTGTCATTTATAGATTTTGTAGAGGGGACAGGCACAACTAGCACATGTGCTCTTTTCTGGCCCCATCCTTCAAATATATTTTGATTCTGAAATATTTTGTTAACATTGTAAAGACATATTTTGCACACATATTGTTATTATTGGTGAATAAATCCATCAATCTCTGTTTCATCCCATCAATATAGCTTGTTATAGGAGCCCTTGTCTCTCTGGAGGGCATCTTGTTCCCGTTCGGTCGTCAGAAGATGCTAGCGATGGGTGTGATGCTTCAGGTCTTGGGTATCTTCATGGCTCTCATAGGGGCTTTCTTGGAGAGTGTTGTAGCGTCATTAATACATGTAAGTTATCTCATCTTTATAACTCCTTCTATTATGCCTCCGAATTTGTTATCATCAGTCACAAATTAATTCTTAGAAAAGAGGGAATTTATAATGTGAAGTGGTTTGTTTTACTGTTTGATTCAGTCTTAGAATACTTTTTATGTGAATAAGTTTCATGATATGGGTACCTGTTTCTTGACAAAAGTTCTTTCTTCAGAATCAGTTGAAAAGTGACCTGTTTTTATTAAGCTTTCACTTGTCTTCAATGTACAATCCGATCGCATCAGCAACAGCCCCAGCTATGATATAAGTCTGGAGAAACTTACTGAAACATGTAATTTCTACTGATAGTGAAGAAAGAACAAACTTTCAAGTAATACCACCAATGAAATAAACCTCGTCAGTGGTACCCATGTTTCTGTTTGCGAAAACAGAAAAATATCGAGACATTCTTACCCCAAATGAATCTTTCAGCACAAGAGTTCCTGGGGGGGGGGGGGGGGGGGGGGGGGGGGAGGTCAAGAACTTGAGATATATTTGTATGTCTTCCTAACCTTAATCATTTTGCTTCTGGCATATCTGAAATGTATCCTGAAAATAAACAGCATGTGCAAGCAATTAATGACAAATGTAAACCCTTGTGGCTTCTTCTTCTTCTGCTCTGTCAATTTTCACTATCCTCTAATTTCAACCTTACCTCTCACCCAACTTGTCCAAAGGGGACCCTAAAACTTACAAGCTCTGCTTTTACCAGGGTCTCCTCATCTTTTTTTCAGTTCACTTTGTTTTTATCATTGCCATAATTTGTTTTTCCATTGTAAATGTGTAATGATCCAATGTTATGCTCTATATATGTTACATTTGAAAGAAAGACAAATAAATATCTTATCTTATTTTATCTCTTTTCCATAGAATGTTGATTTTAGTCAGTGCTCCTACTCAAGCACAGGTTTTGCCAACTGTACTGCAGAGCTCTCCTGCGAAGCCGTTCAGCTGAGCTTCCCAAAGAGCTGCTACTGCTGCTACCTGACTAAAGAGAGGTTTAGTCCTTGTTACTTCAGGGCAGTGAGGTAAGAAAAACAAAGTCTGAAAGTCAAAGACTATTTGTGACCACGTACATAGTTTGAAACCCAGAGTTATAGGCATTGTGTCTGACAGTTTTTTGGATAAAGAAAAGAACATCTCTCTTGTTTGAAATTATAAATGTTTTTGACACCTTCCCCCCCCCCCCCCCCAAAAAAAAATAATAATATATATATATATTTACTCTTCCTGACTTCTAAAGTAGGTTCATCATTACTGAAATAATAAGTAGTGGAATAATTGTGGTTATCAAAAAGAATTTAAAAAAACATTATTATTAAACTGTTGTCTGAAAATTGTATATTACATATATTATAAAATTATGTAAACTTGATAGTTTTGTTTAGGGGTTAAAATGCAATTCAACCTTCGTGCCAAGTTGGTTTGTGAGAAATGGCAAAGGAGCAAAATAATAATTTTCATTGGACAAACAATCCTTATTGATATGAAAGTTATAATTCCCTTTAATCCCATGAGAAATGCATTTCTTGTATGACACTGAAGTTATGGACGGTAAAATGTGCCTCAGTAAGTAATCTGTGATATTTCAATGAAAATCCTGTTGATTAACTAAATTCACATTTTCATATTTGTGTCTCACTTCCTTTCTTCCTGTTCATATGATCTATTCAATTTCTTTTTGAAAGTGCATGTCGTTTGAGTAAAATCTTAAATCTTGGGGGAAGGCAATACTTTAAACATGGGTAAAGGGGGCATTTTTGTGCATTTAATCTTGTCCTTAACATGATATCCCTTATCCCTTGAATTTTTTTTTTTAATGGAGCGATTTCTTTTTTTTTACAAAATGTGTGTGTACTTGTTTTTACTAAAGTTTTTTTCTTCTTATATTGATCAATTGGTTGATAACTTTTATGATAAATTGATTGGTAGGTTGATAAATTAATCAAATTATTTATATATGTAGATTAATTGATTTGTTAGTTAATTAACAAAAAGAACTAGTGATTCGTTCATTGATGGATTGATAGATACATACATGCATTCATAGATTGATCAATTGATTGATTGATTGATTACCTATTGATAATTTTGTTATCGTCCATCTTGAAGTCTGTTTGAAGCACCTTGTATGCAGTTAACAACTAAATTATTCAAACCAGCTTGTGTAATTTTTTAAGTTTAAGAAAAATATATTTGTCCTGGTTTATGTTTCTCGGGAATGTGAAATGTTAAGCTTACATCTAAAAGTATTCTACTAAGGCCCTAATATAATTCAACCAGTCCACCTTCCATTCTTGAGATATGGAAACACACAAACACCATTAAATTTACAAAGGGTTTGAATGATTCAGTTGTTAACTGTATGCTGGTGTAGACTTGTGTAGCCAGATGTTTAAACAGCTATTGACCAATTCCTTACCTTCTACTATTTACAGTCTATTTGAGGCACCTAGTATGTACGCTGGAGTAGACTCATGTAGCCAGGTGTCTGGTGAATATCTCACCCTACTTTGGACATCTGTCGGTTTCTGTGTACTCTGCTGTTTCTTCGGGCTCATTGCTGCAATCACTACATACTCCTACAGAAAAGCAGTAAGTTTCCTTGTATGACTATTATTTGTGGGCAAGTCCAATTTATTTGCACGTTATGAATCCCGTACTTGTTCGAAATCCACTGTACTCCTGTAAGAATAGGGGTAATCTTGGTACACCTGCAAATGACATCAAAATTGCCTTTAACTCATTCATTACTGACATGGTGGCGGCTGTGGGATATCAACCCATTCCATGTAGAAATAACCGGTAACTCTTTCATTACTGACATGGTGGCAGCCGTGGGATATCAACCCATTCGATTGAAATGACTGGTGACTCTTTCATTACTAACATGATGGCAGCGGTGGGATATGAATCCATGCCATTGAAATGACTAGTGACTCTTTCATTACTGACATGGTGGCAGGGGTGGGATATGAATGCAAGCCATTGAAATGACTGGTGACTCTTTCATTACTGACATGGTGGCAGTGGTGGGATACGAACCCATGCCATAGAAATGACTGGTGACTCTTTCATAACTGACATGGTGGCAGTGGTGGGATACGAACCCATGCCATAGAAATGACTGGTGACTCTTTCATAACTGACATGGTGGCAGTGGTGGGATACGAACCCATGCCATAGAAATGAGTGGTGACTCTTTCATAACTGACATGATGGCAGCGGTGGAATATGAACCCATGCCATAGAAATGACTGGTGACTCTTTCATTACTGACATGGTGGCAGTGGTGGGATACGAACCCATGCCAGTGAAATGACTGGTGACTCTTTCATAACTGACATGATGGCAGCGGTGGAATATGAACCCATGCCATAGAAATGACTGGTGACTCTTTCATTACTGACATGGTGGCAGCAGTGAGATATGAACCCATTAAATGACTGGTGACTCTTTCAATACTGACATGGTGGCAGCAGTGATATATGAACCCATGTCATTGAAATGACTTGTAACTCATTCATAATTAAAATGTTATTTTTTTACTTTGTGTCCAATATTTAGGCAATAAAGGAAAGCTTAGTAAATTGTATGTGAAGTCTTTTCATCCCGAAAATAAAGATGAGTCTTCATAATTAGATTTTATGTATTATATTTTTATGATGTCCATCCAAAGCATACACAAGATATTCATTTACCTATCGTTATCTTTTAGATATATTACCAGAGGGTATTTCTGTCTTTGACTCTACCTCTTCATGAACAATACAAAAAATTGATTTCATGTACCGATTACTACATCTGCTCTTTATTGAATGCATTTTTTCATCATCTTGTTTTTCTAACAGGTCAAAGCACCAAGTATATCAATATCAACGACACTCACATCTCCTATGCTACCCCAACACACTCGTCAAGAAGGCTTTGTGAAGTCATCATCAGCATCATCTACATCTTCCAGTCCGTCTGGTGGTTCACCTTCCCTTGACACCCCTGTGCCAGCGCCCAGGAACTCTCTTGTCCGTTCCTCAAGTAATACTGTGGTCAGTGCTTCCCCCATCACCTACAGCAACACAAGCCAAATCCTCCACCCTTCCGAAAAGTCAAAAGAGGCGTGCCCCAGATATACCAACTGCGCAGAATTCTGGAACCGCTGAGGCCCGCCCCTCAAGCTCAGTGTCAGTTGTTGTGAGACCAAAGAGGAACAGTGCAGCATTGTTTAAGCAGTCAACAGAAAATAGGTTGTCAAGTCATGGTCAAAGACCTCCTTCTGGAGAGCGTCCAAGGTCAGTGGATATTAGACAGGTCATGCGGGTGTCCCGTTCAACAGAGAATATACTTGGTGAAACACGAAGCGAAAGACCTAGATCGGCAACTAGCGGATCCAGAGCAGGAGACAGCCCACAGAGGAGGCCGGATTCACAGAGATCCTCAGGAACACCAACTGCAAGTCCATCTAGGACACCGGCATCTGGAGGAAAACCAAACACAAGCACCTCGAGGACACAGGAATCTTCAAGAACACCGACTGCCAGTCCATCGAGGACACAGGCATCTGCAGGAACACCAACAACAAGTGCCTCAAGGACGAAGGAATCTTCAAGAACCCCAACTGCCAGTCCATCGAGGACACCTCCAAATATTTCAGCAAATCAAGAGGAGAGTCAGAGATCATCTCGCAAGGTTCCATCATCCAGTTCATCATCAAACACAAGAGCTTTAGCTATTGCTTCCACAGACACTAGTACATCACCAAAGAGTGAGAATACAGCAGATACTCTGTTAAAAAGAGGAAATCAAACAAGAAATGTCCTGCACCTCTGACACCACCACAGTTACAACAGTTGCAACAAGAACAACTTCAACAACAACAACAAGTACTGGCCGAACATCAGCAGGCATCATTCTTGCCGAGACATGATCCAATCCCAAACTCCCCGCCTCCTCCCTTTGTACCAAACCGTCCCGCCTCCCCGCCCCCTTTTACCCCCTCTGCCTCGATGCACTACCCCGGGCCCCATCACCCCCACCACCCTCATCAACCTCAGCCTGTCACAAACATTCACCTGACGTTGACCACCACCCCGATGGGGGCCAACGTCCAGATGCCAATGGGTGGTCAAAGTGGGTACCTCTTTCAGAACCAACCATCAGCTCCTTATTTATGAACTGCACCAAATGCACTTCTTGACAATCAAAGTGCCTTGTGAACATTGCTGTTGAGCCATTGGGCACCAATGGTAGGTTGTGAAGACTATTTATATTTATAAGCGCAATAAACCTTCCCTACTTACAAGGAATCTTTGTGTTAATCATTAGGATTAAAGTGGACATACAGGGATAATCAGTTGCCCGGTGCAGGAGTTGAACATCATTAGGGTAACGTTTTTAGGCGGGAATAATCATGATGACTGTGATTAACCTCTCTAAATAAAAACATTTAATTCCAAAGGTTTGGACAACAAGCAAACATCCTGCATTGATGTAGGTGTGCTTCTTCTGGTTTCACGGCACCTGTGAAGTCTTATACAATTATATATACATGTATATATGCTCAATATTATCACTGCCACTAGAAAATATTGCTTCAGAATTTTGAAGTAGACTTCAAACTAATAAAAAATGTGTGGGCATGAAAGTTTACAGATCAAAGCTGATCTGTTGTATGAGAAATTTCACAGTACATGTACTTAATTAACCTTGCTTAATTCAATGAATGATTTCGCCACATTTATTTGCATTTATGTGTATATGCATAAGAGTGCACAGCAGTCAATGTCATACATTTACTCATATATTTCTGTGATGAGTTATTACAGTTGCAAACAAACAAATGTTCTGTTTTGAGCCACAAGGGCATTAACTTATATACTCTAATACAGAGTTAACAATCTTCTGGCACTGAACAGACAAAATAGTTAGCACAAAAGAACATAGGCAAACCAAAAGAAGCAGCA